>OVBX01006804.1:0-11445 GCA_900406325.1 Erucastrum elatum
AAATCTTAGAAACTGTAAAAGAATATCTGATAGTTGTTTTCCTTTCTAAAAAATCTTAATCGAAAGAGATTTGTATCATATTTTTAAGTCATAACCAAAAGAGAATTGTAAAAAAATATTTGATAATATTTTAAGAGAGAACTTGATGATGAACGTGTACTAAAAATTATATGGTTGATGAAAGAAGTGTAAAATTAGTATTGATACAAATTCTAAAAATAGTAAATTTAAAATTATTTATTACTAACTAAAAATAATTATTTGATAGCTTTTTTTTTGGAAATTCTAAAGAAAAGGTAAATTGTAAGATCTTATAACAGTAATCTTCTTTTTTACATCCTAAACAAAAAGATAAAATAGTATTTAATAGTATTTTTTATTTCAAAATTGTAAATAAAAGAAGATTTATAAAATAGAATGTGTTCATTTTAAAACAAATCCGAACATAATAAAATTTTAAAAAATTATTCAATAAAACATTAAATTATTACATAAGAAAGTTTTTGATGGTGTCATTGACTCGAGTGGCGCTATTTGGCTTTCAATTGTTTTCCATAAGAAACCGTATAGTTTTTTCTCTAATCTAAGTACAAATTTGATAGCAATCCATCTATGAACCGTGATTATAAAATACATGTATTAACTTAAATTTATGTGTAATAATTGTCTTTTAACTATAAAATAAATCTCACACAACATATAAAAAAAACAATCATAAGACTATAAGAAAATAGTTTATTATTTTATGTTTTTTATTAAATTTAAACATCAAACAAAATCCGTTGCAACACAACGGGCTCATATCTAGTTATCTTATTTAAAGTATAGTTTTCAAAGTTACTAATTAACACGATCGCGACATATGACAATCTTATTATTTAAGATTGTGACATGTGTTAATCTATCCTATAATTAAAATTTTTATTATAAATATTATTAATAGTAATTTTCCTTTTTTATATCCAAAACAAAGAAAATTGTAAATTATATATGGAAATATTCGTTTTTAAAATAGATTTATAAGATTTATTTAATCGTATTTTTATTTTTAAAGTTTTAAATAAAATATTGTAAACAAAAAAGTCCATACAAATAATAATTTAATAAGAAATTATATATTTAAGATTGTGACATGTGTTAAAAAATATTTTTTTATCAAAATAATTATTTATTAGTATTTTTCCTTTTTAAGTTTTAAACAAATATTGTAAATAATTGTTTTTCATAAAAATAATTATTAATAGTATTTAAATTTTTTTATATCCAAAACAAAGAAAATAATAAAATATATATGAAAATAAATTTCGTTTTAAAAAAATCATGAACAAATCTTATTATATAAAGCTTAGTTTTCAAAGTTACTAATTAACATGATTGCAACATGTGTTATTATATTTATTAAGATGATGACATGCGTCAAAAATATAATATATGTATTTTTTATGATTTAAAAAATATTTTAAGAGAAAAATTTTCATTACAAAATATTACTTTAACTTTTTAGGCGACATGTGTCATTAGATTTATTAAGATAATGACATGTGCCAAAATATGATTTAAAAGAAATTCAAAGAAGAAATATTTCCATTAAAATATTACTTTAAATTCGTTTTCTTTAGGATTTTATAAAATATACTATATATATAAATTATTTTTATGATTTAAAAAAGATTTTAAAAGGAAAATACTCATTACAAAATATTATTTTAACTTTTTTAGTCGACATGTATCATTAGATTTATTAAGATGTTGACATGTGTCAAAAATATGATTTAAACAAAAATTCAAAAAAGAAATATTTCCATTAAAAATATTACTTTAAATTCTTTTTTTTTTAGGATTTTAGAAAAGAAAATTACTATTACATAGTTTTTTACATTTATTTTATTGAATTTTTGAAAAGAAAAATTAGTATTACATAGTCTTTTACATTATATAATATTTAGAAAAGAAAACTAATAAGATTGTTAAAATATTTCATAGCAATTTTCAATTTAAAAAAAAATCTACACAAAAAATAATTTTTTTAAAACATACTGTGACATATTTTATCTTTTGTTGATTTAAAGATATTTAAAAAAGGAAATTTTTCATTACAAAATAGCCTTTTACATCTTTTTAAAAATATTAGAAAAGAAAAATTACTCTTACATAATTATATATATATATCTTTTACAATTATATACTGTTAAAATATTTGAGATTAATTTTTTTTTAAAAGTCTAAACAAAATAATTGTAAGAAGCTACAAACAAGTGATTAGTTTTTGTTTTTAGAAAACAATTATAATGTTTGCTTTTAAAGATACCAAAGAAAGGGATTTAATAAAATACAAAATACTAAACAAAAACGAATTGTAAAATCTTACAAGTATAATAAATTATTTAACAAAAAAATGAAGAATAACTAAATATAAAATAAATAATAGTCCTTATTTAAAAGCCTAATTAAAAGAAAATTTTAAAAGTACTATTATTTTCCTATAAGTAAGTAACTTTCCTTTTTAATAGGAAATTGTATTTTTAAAAATTTTGACCAAAAATAGCTTCAAATATTTCACATCTATATTTAGGTTTAATCTTCCATATTATTAAAAACACAATAGTATTTACATGAAAAGTATTAACTTAGTATTTTCTTTTTATTTTTTGATACAACTCAACTTTTTATTATCCTTATTACATCTTATGATGCTAACATAACTTTTAATTTTGATGTTGTTATCGTACATGAATATATGTGAATATGATGAATATGTGTTTGTATGTATAAGAAATATAAAATAGTGGTATAAAACCAGTAAATAAAAATAATTACAAAATAATTAAAAGTCTAAATAAAATAAAAATGTAGAAGAAATCTTAATTTTCTTATAATTAACTAAATTTTACTTTTTAATAATTTTGAGTTAAAAATATAAACCAAAAATAACTTCAAATATTTCACCTAATATGATTGTGACACTTGGAACTTTTTTTTTAAAAAAAAGTAGATTGTTAATATGTCAATAAAAACTGGCATTATGTGAAAATAACATTTTTCTAAAATCTTAAATAAAACATATTTCTATAAGAAAATTGTCATCTTAACCAATAAATATTTTTATTTATTTTATAATTCCTGACCAGAGATAATTGAAAAAAGTATATTAATAGTAATTTTTATTTCAAAAATTTAATGATAAACATGATACTAACAATGATCTATATAAAATGTAAAAATATTAGTGATACTGACAATAAACGAATTTTGAAAATGACAACTTTTAAAAATAGTTAATATAACTGGAAATAGTTATTTGATATAAATTTTAATTTTCTAAATTCTAAAATATAATTGTGAAAGATTACATAATATTAATTTCCTTTCTTAAAATCTTAAAAACTGTAAAAGAATATTTGATAGTTCTTCTATTTTTTACAAAAAAAAAAATCCTAAACAAAAGAAATTTATATCATATTTTTACTTCCTAACCAAAAGAGAATTGTTAAACTTTATTTGACAATGTTTTAAGAGAGTATTTGATGATTAACATGATATAAAAAATATTTAATTAACAAAATAAATGTAAAGTTAGTATTGATACAAAATTTTAAATTTATTTATTAATTATTAAAAGAATGTTTTTGCTATGAATTTAGTTTCTTCTGAAATTTTATGGAGGAGATAATTGTAAGGTTATATGAAAGTAATTTTCTTTTCTTAAATCTTAAACAAAAATGTAAAAGAGTACTTAATGTTATTTTTATTTTTGATTGTAAATAAAAAGGATATTTATAAAATAAAATGTTTTCCTTTAAAAAATCCTAGCAAAATAAAATTTCAAAAACTTATTTAATAAAACATTAAATTAGTACATAAGAACATGTATAATGTTGTCATTGACTCCATTGACGTATTTAATTTTTATTTCTTTTTTACTTTTAATTCAATTTCTTATTTCAAATGATGTTCATTTTAATCGTTTAGGTATAGTGTTTTCTTTAATCCTAACTACAAAAGTTATATCAAAACATCTATATACCATGATCATAAAATATAAATTTTTACTTGAACTTACATTTTAAAAAGGGATTTTAATTATAAAATAAATCTCACACAACATATGTAAAAAACAATTATTAAACTATAAAAAGTAATATATTATTTTATATTTTTATTAAATTAAAACATCAAACAAAACAACGGATTCATATCTAGTTTATAATAGTAGCAAGATTAGCATTAATCAATAGAATACGTAACTTCCACACTCCTTCCTATTTTTCAAAAAATATTTTCCAAGCGCTATAAGGTGTAAGATTCTGATGGCCATATGAAAAACATGCTGATGGTCATATGACTCATATGAGCAAATGCAAAAGGAATTATAACTGGGTCCAAAAGTGTCTAAAATTACAAATTTTGGTGGACATATATAAACATTAGTGACGAAATACACTAGTTTTTTTTATAAAAAAAATTATGGGTACATGCACCCCTCGTCAACACGGGACTCTATTGTAGGTCATATTGATCTTCGCTTGGTTTAATTATGCCTTTGTGGTTTATCACTTTGTTGTATCTATTGCTTCTTTAATAAAGTTCCGTAGATAACAGTTTTTTAACATTTCGATTTTGAACCTTGTGGACACTCTTTAGTTTGATTGGAATTGCTTACTAATTTAACTCTTTGTATGTGTGTGCAACCAAACTATAAGAGATGTGACAAAAATAACATTTTCATTCTCCAAGAGCTTAGCTGTCAAAAAAAGAGCTTAGCTGTCGTTAGTTTATTCGTAGGAACCAAGTGACTTGTAGAGTTAGATTGTAATATTTCTTTGTTTGGCCTAATACAGTATTTAGAGGAGCCTTATCTTTATAAACTTTTTCTTATTTCCTTTTTGATATCTTTTGTAGTCTATGACTCTATGGTTCGGTATACTTAATCACACTTTCTGAATTATTAAAGACTACTTTTCATATGATATGGTTTAACTGTTTTTTTGAACACATGTTCTACTGTTTTCAAATTACAAAATTAATAAAAAAAAATCTGTTGATGAAGCTTAGCCTACTACTACATAGAAACAATTGGAGGGTCGGATATTGCTATACAGTTAAAGAGTTGTTCATTTTTAACGTGATGTTTTGTATCACATGTATACTTATATTTAGTTGAAAAGGCAAAAACTAAATCTTATATTTGTTTTTCAAATATGATAATTTGGTTATTGTAACCATGTGTATATTTTCTTCTTTGGTATCACCGGAACAATATAATAAAGCGCTGTTTTTCTTTACCTTAGTTTTTCTTTTCCTTTTTTTTGTGGGGTAGCATGTAAAGTTGGACAAAATATCCATATATTTTGATTTAATTTGTTATTCATATGACTTGAACTAAACAATCTGGTTATCCCTAACTCAACGAAAAAAATAAATAATAAGATGTAAAAACCATAGAAAATGAAACAAATTACAAATACTTTAATTTGAAAAACATATATCCGATCTGATTTGTTATATGCTTATATATATATATATATATATATATATATATATAAAATCTTTTATAAATTACAGAAATTTTACATTTTATGTAAATTTATAATATTTTTATTTATTAATTTTTATAATTTTAGTTATTAAAATTTTAAAAATTAAATAACTTTAATTTATGTAATATATATTAGTATTTAATATTATTTAAAGTTTTATTTTATTTTATTTGTATGTATCGAATCATATATTATATTCAAAATATATAATCTTCCAAATATCCAGACACCAAATATTCAAGTAGCAATAGATCAAATCAGTTTGGTTAATTAATTAATTATTTAAACGAAATGAATCAGATTACTAAATATCTTAAAACCTGAAAATTCGATTTGTACTGGGGTTGGGCTTGCCTCTCAATTGCACTAACTTGCATTGTTTCTTCTCTTTAATGCCCCAACAAGGCAACAATCTACATCCTTTATACGTAGCTTCAACCGAGCGAATAAATATCTAGACCACTGTTATTACTTTATTCATATCAAAAGACATGTGGTGTTGTTTCTATTTGAGTCAGAAATCATTTATGGTAGATATTTCAGCTTAATTGTCTTATATATATCCAGAAGCTTTTAGTCCAACGTCAAATTCTTAAAATGGAGTAGACATCGACCATTCCGAATGCGGATCTTCGTTACATGTTTTTAATTTGTTGCCAGCTAACAGTTAGGGCAAATTTTCCAAAAAGATTCAAATATATATATTTTTTCTACCAGAAGAATAAACAAACAAAAAGAAAATGATCAAAATAGATTTTATTAATAGATAACGAACTATATCTTTATTTTACAGATATATAAATATAAATAAATAAATAGTAAGTAAAATTTTAAATCCAAATAAACAACAAATTTGTTTTTTCTTTCTCAAATTTCCTTTTTATTATTTGAAAAGCATTATTTCAAATTAATCTTGATCTCAAATCAAATTGACATTTTTTAGATGTCTAACACTAAAATCACTCTTACACCTTTTAAAAAGTCATCTCCTTGCTAGACTAATTACATATACTGTCATTATTCATCGCAATGTAGCTTAACATAATATATTATGATTCCTATCTATATGTTAACACTTCGGTACCTCATTGGATGGATACCAGAAACTCGTCCTTTGCGGATTTGTACTAAGATTTTATTTGTACTCTTATTATGATAAAAAATATTCCTATCTATATAATTGATAACTCATTTGATCATTCATTACATATTTCTCACGCGGCCTCCTTCTTATTAATAGAAAGCCTCTTTTATTATTGGTTTTCGTAGTCCTCTTATGTTTCCATATCCACCAAGTAGATACAAATATTTTAGTAAAAGTAGTATAACATAGGTTTTAGTTCTAGAACTGTTTCTCATCTATCTCGAGACGCCTATCATCTTTATAATATCAGTATAAATAAAAATCGAATATAGCTCGAGACGCCTACATCTTTGAGAATATAGAAATCTCGAGTATAAATCTGTTTTTGTATAAATAAAAAGGTTCGTCTCACTTAAATGATATACACTATAAGGAGATTTCAATATCTTCAAAATGTAGAAGGAACTATATGGTTGCTTGCTATATTCTTGATATATAAATTTCCTTATTTCAGAATTCCTTATTGTCCAATGGTCATATGTTAAAAAAATTGATATCAACCTTAAATATATATCAATTCAAAATTTTCATTGATTTTCTGTTTAAAATCGTTAGGTATTTATCGGAAATTACGGTTGTATATAAAGAAAGTTAGATTATTCTGCTTGGAATAATTAAATTACATATCAATTCCTAATTTCAATTGATTGATTTTAAAAAATCATTAAGTATTTCTCTGCAATTACAGTTGTATAAAAATAAAGTTAGATTATGTATCTATATTTTTAAAATTATATCACACGATTTTGATGTTTAAATATCATCCCGAAATTGAAGGTGATATTATTACAAGTTTTTAATAAAAAAGTAAAATGATTATATCATTGGTGTATGATAGTATTTACCTAATTTGAGATTCTTTGGTTTATTATATCGTGTGTTAAGGCAAATTTTTAAAGGGGATTAGAGCGCATATTTTGTGATAGTAATTAGTGAATATTTTCTATAATTAGATCAAGATTGATTTCATCAGCTTAACACATCATTTTACCTATATAAATATGTAGCCTTCAACACACACCTCTTCACATTGTTTTTTAACATTTTCAGAAAGAGATATATCATTTCGTCTTGTGAATTTGGTAAATAAGTGTTTTTTGTTTGGTAAGCTGATTCTTGTTATTTCTATTTACAGGATTACAAACTAGGAGTTCTAAAAGACACTTTTCACAACAGTTGTAGTTTTATCAAATTTTAAATTTGTTTCTTTAAAATTGTTTGCTTTCGTATTTTATTATTCTATTACCTATGTTTTGTTTCATATTTTAATCATAATTTCTATTATGAAAGTAATAATTATATTTCCTATGTTTTGCTTTATCTTAAATTCATAATAAATTTATTTAATTCTTTGCTTACGCTTAAAGATTTATTACACATGTATTTTGAAAAAAAACTACATTACATAAATCTGCACAAGTTCAATATTTCATTATATCTAATATTTGTGACTATATCGTTTTTGCTTTATAATATCTATAGATTAAAAATAATAATTTTTTTAATCACGCATTCCATGCATAGCGCAAGTTAACCCTTTATGGACCAAAAATTGGCATCTCCTCTAATCGGAGCTGATATTAATGTTTCATTAGTCTATACTTAGGTTTGTCTCTGTATTCAGTATGATATAATCAATGCTTGCTTTTCATTCTGCCAATAACTAAACATAAAAGTAGCCAAAACAAACTAGTGAAAGAATTGATCAAAAAAAAAGATAAAGAAAAAAAGAAATGACACATTGGTGGTATAAGCGCTGGTCCCTGTTGACCCAAAAAAGCAATTGTAACTAATATCAAAGAAATCTCTTTTCGGATTCGGATTATTGTTTCAGAGTATTCCAGTTTCTACTGGGTAATTTATTAATTACTAGTATATGTTAACGAACATAACTTCCGCGTTGTTTCGACTTTTCTTATAGAGAGATGACAAAATAAGTTATGGTTAAAGAAAGTGCATAAAATAAGAGATAGAGTGTTTTAGAATGTAAAAGAGTATTATATTTTGTGTTCTTGATCTCATAGGCAATCGCCTCTATATATACAAAGCCAGCATGTTCTAATACGATAAGGATAAAGACAAGTTACATGATTATCTTAGACTAAGTAGAAATTATCCTAAATCATATTGTAGTTACCTCATTATAGAGACATTCACCATTGATTCATGCACTCCTTTCATTTTAATAGCTCTCTTATAGTCGAACTTTCTTTTTCCTGTCCCACTCCATAACTCTTCTTCTCCTTGTTTTTTTTTCTTGAAAAAAAATATTTTCATTCAACTTGTCCAATCAATGCATGCCGTTGAATATCTACCGATTTTAAGATTCTAAATTAAAGGAAAATTATATAACATAAAAGTCTATTTCAATAATAAACAATATATTTACTTTCTTTAAATTATGATATGAATAATATATCTACTTAATATAATTAATCCTATACTGGAGGAGAACAAACATTATTTATGAGACTCTCAAAATAAGATGACAAATTAATCTCCTATACTATATTTGAGAATTGATTTTAACATGTGTCACCACCATATTCTTTCTCACTAAAAAATAATGATATGTCATGAAACATTGATGACATGTCACTAAAATAAGATGATATGGCATCAACTTAATTATAATATGTAAAATTTCATATTTTGATATTTAGATTTTTGTAAAGATTACTTTAATATGATGACTATTTTCTATCTACGGATTTATATTTCTCTATGACTATTCACTTTGGTAAGATTTTAGAAATATAGTATTAATTAATAACATTTCTATATCAATTTCTAAATCATATATTTAGTATTATATATATACTAAATGTAGCTATAATTATATATTTTATCAACTTATATACGTTATTTATATTTAGTGTATATCTATATAGATTTAAAATAATTTATATATTTTAAAATATGTAAATTTAAAATAAAAGTAATTAAATAAAGTATGATATGAATAAAATCATTATAAATGTAAATTACTTTTATTAAAATTTAAGTAAATCAATTTAAAAGTTAAAGTAAACTTAAATAAACAAAAATATAAATAGTTATATCATGGTTTTATTTTAAAACTAACAAATTTAAAATATAAAAATTGAAGAATTTACTTGACATAAAATAATTACATTTTAAAATTTATTATCTCTGCGCACTCAGGAAAACTCCTAGTATACATTATAACAATTAAGCCATTATGTCCAGATTTTATTTAGACAAGTAACATCCCGCTAATTAAGTGGACGAAAAGGGCATATGGTGATTGATTACTTTGTTATACCACTAATCTAAAAATAGTAGATTTAAGAAAGGTTCAAAACTGCCGCCATATGTACGATACCGTTAATTAAAAGACACATCATCGTTCAGACAGAAAAATACACTTTGGAGAAAACGTGTCCTTCTCTGACTATGAAATTTATGAAACGTGGCGAGATGTGATTTCGTTTTGACGCGTTTATAACGGTCAATCAAAGTGCTTTAACCGACCGCACTCGATGAGTTGAAACTTCTGATTGCTTTATCATGTGATGAACGGAATCCTATAATTTGACATCTTCTCTAATTATTTAAAAAAAAAATAATTATCGGTTTAACCCAAACTTATTTACTTATATATTCATAGAAAAACAAAACCATTTAGCTTACATTTGCTTACTGATGCATAATGACAGTTACTTTTCTTTCCCTTTCTGAACAGATTACGAATTATGAAATGTTACTTCCTTAATCAAATTATGTTAACGTTTACAAGTATCAAATTATGTTCCCTTAAGGTATACTAGATTTTGACATGTCTTTGAAAGGACATATATTTTTTTGTCGTCTTTAATATAAATACTAGGTAATAATCCGTGCCCTGCACGGAGTGAGTATATTTAAAAAAATTAACACTTTGAATTAATAGACATTATAATGGTAATAATTAGGAAGAAATACTATATGTTATAAATTAAGGGTTTAAAAGAAATTGAGTATGTCATTAGAGATAAATCTTCGACCACAAATTTTTAAACTTGTGTATTTATTTGTTTAACTGAAATATAGTTCGTGGAAATGAATCAATAATAGTAAACAAATACTAATATAAAATGAACTATGAAGTAAAAATGAAATAAACGATAAAATATTTGTCCACATATAAAATAACATCTTTATATCTATATATATAAAGAAGAGTTTTCTCTCTTCTTATGACATGTGGAGGGGAGCTTTTTTGACATGTGTCCTCTTTTTTTTTGTTTTTTACATTTTAAATCCTTGTACTTTTAGATTATTACAATTTGTCTTATTATTTTCTAATTATGCACTATCTAATCTTTTTTATACCAACCATAATTTGATAATCCATTTATTGTTAAATTTTCAAAAAAATAAAAATATATAAAAATAATATAAATATATTTTACATATTTAATTTATTCACAACTAAAAATAACATAAATTACTGTATTTTATTATTTTTTTACTCTATTGTATTTTTTTTACAGTTATATGTTTATTTTATTAATTAATGCGAAAATAAACTAGAAACACAACTCATGATCGAAACATAAAATCTCTATAATCATAGAAAAAAACAAAATGCCAAAGACACATTAACTAAGTAAATGTTTAGAACTAAAACGATATCAAAAACAAAAATTAACTTAGCTCATTTTATCATAGAATTTTTTGGTTATAATAAGGAGATGTCAGATTCGTCCAAAAAAATACAAGGTGATGTCGAAAAGAGTAGAAAGATAAACTCCGAGACAA
>OVBX01006805.1:0-11444 GCA_900406325.1 Erucastrum elatum
GGATTCTTGGTTACAACGAGTCCCATGAAACCTGATTTGGATCAAGTTAGATGCGTTCGAGATGATCTAACCGATAAATGTGAAGCACATAGAGTCATTATCACTGCGCTATCGGATTCTTTAAACGTTCCTTTGTTTATATGGAAAACAAGACCTTCAGACCGCGGAATGTGGGGGAAAGGAGTCTCTGCAGGTACATTCTTCTGTCGAACTCCGTTAACGATCTCCAGGGAAGAGATTGAAGAAGAAGAAGATCATCTCTGTAACAACATCGCTTGTTTGAAAAACCTTGATTCTAGTTTACACGCAATGCCAAATTTAGACCAGATCCATGCTTTGGTTCAACACTATGGTCCGAGACTCTTCTTCCACCCTGATGAAGTCTATTTACCTTCTTCGGTCTCATGGTTCTTCAAGAACGGTGCCGTTTTGTGCAGCTCTGATAGCCAAGGGCCTGTTGATGAAAACGGCTCCAACTTGCCTCACGGTGGAGGCAACGATAAACAGTTTTGGATTGATTTGCCGAGTAATGATGAACAGAGGAATAAGTTTCTGAAGCGAGGAGATCTCGAATCCGCCAAGCTCTATGTTCACGTCAAACCAGCGTTTGGCGGAACGTTCACTGATCTAGTGTTTTGGATCTTCTGTCCTTTCAACGGACCAGCGACTCTGAAACTCGGCCTCGTAAACATCTCGTTGGCTAAAACAGGTCAGCACGTTTGCGATTGGGAGCATTTCACTCTCCGGATCAGCAACTTCTCGGGCGAGCTTCACGCTGTTTACCTCTCTCAGCACAGCGGCGGAGAGTGGGTGGAAGCTCAGGACCTGGAGTTCGTGGAGGGAAGCAACAGAGCTGTGGTTTACTCGTCCAAGCACGGTCACGCGAGCTTTGCTAGGCCCGGGTTGTATCTGCAGGGGTCGGATTTGCTTGGGATTGGGATAAGGAACGATACGGCGAGAAGCGATTTGTTTGTGGATTCGTGTTCGAGGTACGAGGTTGTGGCGGCGGAGTATCTAGGAGGGGCGGTGGTGGAGCCGCCGTGGCTTGGTTATATGAGAGAGTGGGGGCCGAAGATTGTGTATGGATCGAGGACGGAGATTGAGAGGTTAAATGAGAGATTGCCGTGGAGGATGAGGTGTTGGGTTGATGCAGTGTTGAGGAAGCTTCCGGTGGAGTTATCAGGGGAGGAAGGACCAACGGGACCCAAGGAGAAGAATAATTGGTTTGGTGATGAGAGATGGTGATTGTTTGGCCGTTGGAATTCGATTCTTGTAATGGGTGTTGTATAGTGTTTTATTTACCACCAAAATCTGTTAATGTGTCATTCCTTGTGAAGTGACCAACTGATGTAGTAAAAACTCTGTAAAAGTAAAATGTGTTAAGGATAAGACTTATCCTTTAAGTTGATGATTATCTATCAAGACCAAAGGTATGTGGCTTGTTGCTACACCATTACGTAGCTTGGTGATAAATCCACCACTGACTTATCTTACTATTATTATATGTGTTTCTTCTTGGTATAAATAGCCCCATCACCTCACTTGTAAGAGATATGTGAAAGTGATCATAATAAAGAGTCAAATATTATAACTTCATATTTCTCTTGTTTTCTTTACAAACAACATCAATAGTGATTATAAAGTCAATTCTCTCTTTCTCTCCATCGATCAACTTATACATACAAGAAGAACAAAATCAATGTCTTGCTTTATTTACAACACGTTATCAGCATGACGAGCTCTCTTATACTGACCGTTTTTATGCCAAGCAAGGTTATAACAGCGAAATACTTTTTAATTTATGTCTTTCAATATATTTAATTTATTTTAAAATTTTATTATTGTTTCGGAGTAAAAGGCTAGGCCTTCTCCGTTTATATTTCGGGATGATAGGCGCTGCCTTTTTCCGACTGATCGTTATGGAAGGCTAGGCCTCCACGATCAGAGAAACACATGGTAGGTTTTACCTCCGTATATAATAAAAAAAGATCAAAATGGAAGACTAAGTCTCCTCGGATCTTGAATAAATGGTCAAAAATAGAAGGCTAAGCCTCCTGGATCTTAATAAAAGAAGAGGTTAATATGGTAGACTTTGTCTCCTCGAACCTCGATAAAGATGATCAAAATGGTAGTCTTTGACTCCTCGGATCATGTGGAAGGCTAAGCCTCCAATTTTATTTATGCTATTTAAATTTTTACAATTTAATTTTTGCATTCATTTTATGCATTGAAATTTCAGTCTTTATTATATTTTTATGTGTTATTCTATAAATATGGCTATCATGTCGATTTGACAAAGCTCAGAAATAAAACGCCCTTGAAAAAAATATGATTTGGGCAGTGGGTGAAAAGATGCACATAAAAATGAGCTTTGAAAAATCATCGATAAGTTGAAAACTATCGGATGAGAAAAAGAAAAGCCATGATATTTTACACCACTTTAATGATGGTTTATAAGATGAAGTGTATCATGAGAAAAGATCTAGAAGATCTTTTAAGTAATTCTTAAAAGAAAGGATTCACTAAATAGTTGGAGTTGATGTAAATCCTCCATGAAAACTGAAAAAAATGGAACTCATGATACTAAACCATCAAGTCGGTCCTACTAGAAAAGAACGAGGGTGTAAATACGGTTAAACCGCTCGTGGTCGTGGAAGAGGACGAGGAAGAAGATTTCGTCCTTAAGAAATAATAAGAACTTCCACGAAAATGAAAGTGGTCGGATAATAAAAGGAAAAAAAAAAGGTTTGCTATAGATACGGGAAGAAAGAATATTGGGTACGTAGTTTTCGTACGTCAAGCCGATCTATATTAAGAATAAAAAAGAAAGGGAAATGAAGTAAGATAACTTCATTTTTCATGAGTCCGGACCATCTTTTCATAGTTTGAATACTCATCTTGATATGTAAGATTTTCTGGTTGATCCAGAGAGTATCGATGAATGATAAAATCGATGTGATATAATGGTTATTTTCCTGAAAGAGATTTTGAGATTCAGGATGAAGATAAATATATTAGGCGGATATTGGGTCATCCTACATGACCATTAGAGGTAACCAATATCTATCCTCTCTCAAAATAAATAAGTATATATTAATATAAAAATTACTATTAGCTCTACAAGAGCTTATGAGCTTATGATGGAAAGACATGCATAAAAAAAAATGGCAAAAGTATAAATGGTGGTAAACTTTCAGTTTACTGATATATTGCCATCTTCAATAATGTTTTTGACATTATTGTAAAATGTTGAAAAACTAGAAGTTTTTCGCATATAACATGTCTTAAGAAAATAAAGGAACCATCATGGGTGTTGAATCATCAAACAAGTTCAATAGATGTGATTTCTTTAAACAGTCCTAAGTCAGGATCTCACTCTAAAGGATTTGATACATAATTCATCCCAAATGGGAAAATCGAATATGTCATTGGTTTGAGAGTGGGATTCAGTACGAGAGTTTAGATATGGAATGTCATCATTTCGAGGGGGAGAATTAAAGAATCCATAGTAAGTGGAACATTGAGATGATTATGTTCGCACTTGAAAGATAACTTAATAAGAATTTGATAAAGTAAATTCAAGTAAGGTGACCCCCATGATCAGGTTTAAACATGCAGTTGTGCATGTAGTCATATACAATCCAAAAGGGATAAAGTATATGGAATAATTATAAATATGCTCGCAAGATTGCTGGAAGCATATAAGCAGCTTATGGAATGATATATTTGAAATGGATTATCATGAGAATTATAAAGGATAATCCATATATAAAATGTCTGCCAGACATTTTGATGAAATAATGAAATCTCATATTCCAGCTGAAAAGCTCCAATAAAAAAAAGGTGTCCTAATAGGACGATATATGAGTCTATGGCACGTTAGAGACGTGATAGACCACTTTGGTTCCAAAGAATCCTCGAAATGGAGCAAATAAATAAATTGAGGATGAATCTCTTGATGAGACCGTTGATATGGTTAATTTGTAGTCAAATACCCGGGTAAATCATCGTTGATTATAAAGAGATCTCGATTAACCATATCAGTACGGATAAAAAGATGGAACCAAAGAGAAAATAGATTGTCGACAATAAATACATGAAAAAGCGCTATATAAATAATGATCATAAATCTACCTCTATATATGAGAGTAGAGTGAATTGATTAGCCAAAGAGTGATTGTGGCAATCAATTTGATACTCATTAGAAAAACGAGAAGTTTTTGGACCAAGAGTCCAAGATGTATATTTCTCCAAAGAATGAAATAAAGATGACCTTGAGGTATGAAAATCGGCTTGTTCCAAGGTCACTGGAGAAATTTTTAAAAAGATGCATTATATTAAGATGTCTGGCAGGACATAAGAGACTTGAGTTGCATCTTGATATTTGGTTATCCCTGGAGAATTAAAGATGTTCCCGGGACCGATAGAACTCTAAAAGAGTTAGAACAAACCGTATATAAATTATCTTGAACCTGTAACTGATGATATATTTACGGCATGGTTTGCCGATTGCCATTTTTATAAGGGTGAATTTCCAGCGTTAGGGGAGAAGAATTAGAGAAATATCTAAAGATATTAGTTGGTGTACACAATCATTGTTACACCTTGATCCCCCTACGAATCAAAGAGAGCTGGAAGTTCAGGAAATTGTGCATTTGCATAATTTGGAAAACCAATTACCAAATGTGTTCACAGATACGATAAGATATACCCGCTGAAAATGTTCCATCAAGGGTTGATGTTCCTAAGGAACAAAGTGATGGTAACACAATGAATGAACCTGGGGTTCAGTTAAAGATGGGGAGATCAGTGGGTTATAAAAATAAAAATCTCCGAAAGAAAAAGAAATTGGTAAAGTAAAGTCAAAAGGTTCTGGGAGAACCTGATACTGAAAAATATCTGAAAGAAATCATAAGTGGAAAGCTTCTGAATGAACCTGATATTGTAAGATGTCTGAAAGAAGACATAAGTGATAAGGTTCAAGAAGAACCAAATAAAGATGATCCAGATGACGAGGAGAGACCGGAAAAGTATGAGATTTCCATCAACTATATCCGTAGTGAAACATTATGGATCAGGAATAAGATTAAAGATGTTGATGGAACGTTCTCCTTTTCTATGTCCAAAGAGATCGATCATGAGATTGATGATCCCGATCCAAGGTCCATTTTAGAATGTCAAAAAGACATGATGGGGAGGAGTGTGGCAAAAGGCCATTCAAATTGAATTACTCTCCCTGAATAAAAGAAATGTATGTGGACCTACAATCATAACGCCTGAGAATATAAATCTGGTTGTGTATAAGTGGGTATTCGTGAGAAAAATAACACGATGTAAAACCTGATTAAGAGTTTCCCAAGATTTTTCTCAGAGACCGGGAATTAGTTTTGAGGAAATGAATTCCCCGGTGATGGATGCAATTACGTTTAGATTTTTGATGGGGCTAGCGGCATCGAAAAATCTTGAAATGCATCACATGGACGTTGTGACTGCTTATTTGTATGGATCGTTAGATAATGATATATGAGACTCCCTGAAGGATAGAAAATGCTTGAAGCATTGAAAGAAAAATCCAGGGAGATTTGTTCGGTCAAGTTACAGTGATCACTTTACGGATTAAAGTAATCCGGATGCATTTGGTACAAACGTTTAAGTGAATATCTTTTGAGTAAAAAATGTGTGAATGATGTGATATGTCCATGCGTTTTTATAAAGAAATTGTCATCTGACTTTGTGATCATTGATGTATAAGTAAATGACCTGAACATAATTGGAACTCGAAAGGAGGTTGATGATGCTCGAACTCATATGAAAGAAGAGTTCGAAATGAAAGATCTCGGCAAGACAAATTTTTGTCTTGGGCTCCATATAGAGCATCTCTGAGAAGGAATATGTGTGCATCAATCAAACTATGCGAAAAGGCTATTGAAACCCTTTGAATACTTCAATGGTAAATAGATCTCTCGAAGTTGAGAGAGATAATGTTTTAAAAGATCCTGAATGGAGTTAAGAATATATGTTTTCTCCAAGGTATGTTTTAAATTAGGATTGATTTATTCTAAAATACCTGAGTTTGGTATGGTTTTGCAGATATATTATATATATATAATCAAACGCAAACCGGCCACGGCTATGGTTTTACAATTGGTGAAACCGAGATGTTGTACGTTCCGAAAAACAATGGTTTCGACTTTTTCAAAGCATACTAAGAATGTGTATGACTGGGTCACTGAGTCAACACATACAAGAGTCAAACGGGTTACTTAACAAGAAAGAGCCGATGAAAATATTTGAAGACAATTCGGCGTGTGTCGCTCAACTCAGGGAAGATTATATATCAAAGGCGACGAATAAGCATATCTCTCGAAGATTTTTCTCATACATCCGAGAGTTCGAGAAAAATAACGTACAGTCATGCGACAATCCAGCTGACTAGTCCACCAAGACTTTTCTCAATTCAAAAATACGTGTATGGTATCGGAATGCGACGTTTGCGAAGAAATAGTTATTATTCTCAGGGGGAGATTACGGCAGTGTACTCTTTTTCTCCTCGTCATGATTTTTATCCAAATGGATTTTTCCATGGCTAGGTTTTTAACGAGATACTAGGTAACACACGATAGATAATCAAGGGAGAGTGTTTAGGATAAGACTTATCCTTTAAGTTGATGATTATCTATCAAGACCAAAGGCACGTGGCTTGTTGCTACACCATTACGTAGCTTGGTGATAAATCCACCACCGACTTACCTTACTATTATTATATTTGTTTCTTCTTGGTATAAATAGCCCCATCACCTCACTTGTAAGAGATATGTGAAAGTGATCATAATAAAGAGTCAAATATTATAACTTCCTATTTCTCTCGTTTCCTTTACAAACAACATCAATAGTGATTATAAAGTCAATTCTCTCTTTCTCTCCATCGACCAACTTATACATACAAGAAGAACAAAATCAATGTCTTGCTTTATTTACAACAAAATGAAGTTTTTTAAATTTATAAACAATATTTTAGAATAAAGTATCAAAGAAAATTCAGAAAATTGCATTATATATCCTTCAAACAATTAATAATTCATTGAATAACTCAAAACGAAGTTAACTATGACATTCAATGTATACTGTGTTTTATATACCAAGACACTCTTTCTACTCATCAGTACACTTTTTCAATCTTTGCTCTTTTTACTGTTTTTTTCAATGTCTTTTAATAAGTAAAATTGTTCACAAATTTCCTCACATCTGAAATCGGACCAATCAGAAAATGAAACATGATTTATTCTTAATCTCCATTGTTGATGTTACACTCTCCTATATCATCGATGATTTCCCTTACTATATAGTCATTGTCGCTAACGATATAGGATTCTCTGATTTATTATTACCATTGGTGACTGGTGTTGCGTCTATATCATCTTCGTTGTCTCTTTTATGTTTTAACACTTGAATGTGTATTTAGCCATGTCTGAAAAAAGAGGAGGTGAAAAATAGGGCTAGGCAAATAAAACGAACCCGAAAATCCGAACCAAATCCGGTCCGATAAAAATAAATCTGAACCGATCTGAACTCGATAGAAATACCGAATGGATCTTGTTTTATGGTATTTTGGGTTATGTGTATTATCCGAACCGAACCCGAACTTAAATGGATATCCGATAGTACCCGAAACATTTAAAATCACAAAAATAATTTCTACCAAACATGATTTTAATTTCTAATATGTATTCAGATTATTTTAAGATATTATTGAATTTCTAAAATAATTATCTGTTACATTAAGGTTGAAAGTAGAGGTTGAAGCTTGAATTTTTTAAATTTTGGTTTTGTTTTCAATGAATAATGTTTCTGATTTCATGAGAACTTAATTTTTGTTTCATGCTTTCATTTATTTGGTTTTCTTTGTATCAATAATTATATTTACCTTTCGTTTGATTGGAATGATCATGTTTGATGTTCTTTTTTATTTTTGAATCAATTTTACTTATGTTTTGGTTATTAAAATGGGTACAAATCATGTACGTTAAACCCGAAGAACCGATTTCACTTATGTTTTGGTTACAAAATATGTACTAATCAGGTATTTTTAAACCAAAGAACCGAATTGGATCTGAATCTGAAAGTACAATGACTTATACCGATTCTTTGAAGATTTACTAACCCCGAACCGAACCCGATAAACCCAAACCGGTCCCGAACCAAACTTTCATATAACCCGAATGGAGATGATTTTAATAAACCCAAAAAACCGAAACCCAAATGGATAAAATTGAAACCCAATTGGAACCCTGAAGTTATAAATAGTAGTACATGTTCTTTAGTACGTTTATTTATGTAAGATGGACTCTTCGACTATACAATATCTCGTGCAACGAAGTTGTAAATAGTAGTACATGTTCTTTAGTACATTTATTTATGTAAGGTCATTACACTATTTCATATCTATCATGTTTCAACTTTGATAGTTTTTTTCTCTGTCACTTCGTATAATTTCTTATGATATGAATTCATTTAATTTGAATCTTATATGATGTTTATGACTCATGAGTCTAGTTCCTTGATGTTTTTTTCATCAACAAACTTATTTTTCTCACACTATTTTACATTGGTCATTAACTAATGTAAATGGATTAAACTAAATCTTTCATACTATTTGTAAAGGATCCATACTATGTATTATACATAAAAATATATATATATATATATTTCAAAATATTATATATATATATATTTGGGTTTAGGATTTATGGGGTATACATAATTGAGAGCTTTAGGTGATCTGTATCAAAATGACAAATATTTTAAAATTCAGTGTTATTGAACTTGACATTTTATAAAATACTCTGAAAATCCATTATTATTGAAAATATTTTAAGTATTGGCGTTTTAAAGTTTTCAAAGGATTTTATAGTGTTTGGGTGGAGCTTCTTAATTAAAAAAAAAAACTCAAATCTCATGGTTTTATGTGATATTCTAGATTGGTTTAACAAAAATTATTTTAATCTCTGCAATTCACTGAAATCATCTAAAACCTCATTAAAAATAAAAAATCATTAAAAATCAAATAAAAAAAATAGTGATTAAAGTTTAGATTTAGTAGTTAGAGATTGGGTTGAGGTTTAGTACTTAGTGGTTATGGTAAAGTTTAGTATTTAGGGGTTGGGATAAAGTTTGAAATCTATAATATTTGGACAATAGGGAATTGCCACTCATAAACTTTCAAACAATTTGATTATTCCAGGTTGTTTGAAAGAAAATCAATTTGATCTTAGATAGCACGGAATTCATGTCATTCCTTATATGAGATGGCACAGTTCACTTTTAACCATCCATTTTACTATCTACAATGCATATGTATGTGGTAAATAAGTATATGACATGTGGCATTATTTTTGGTTTAGGTCGTTTTGAGTTCGGGTTTTTGCCCATCCTATTATTGGTAAGATTTATAAGATGTATTTTTTAATTGGTAAGATTGCTATATTGTTGTAAAGGCTTATTTAAATTTGTATATGTTTGAATTATATTACATATAAACTTATATTTTAATAAGATACCTTCAAATTTAACTTATTAAAGTTCAAACTAATATTTTTTTGTTCAATAGTTCATTTTATTACAATATATACTAATATTTTTAAATTGTCCAAACTATCAAACAAAGTATTAAATAACATTTTATTATTATTTATAACTAAAAACTGAAAAAATTACATGTAAGTTTTAAGTTTGATAATAAGATGTTAAATATAAAATAATTTTAAATTTGTTTAAGGAAGTATATATTAGTTCATCTAATAATTAAATAGTAATCCAATAAGATAGATCTATAATAAAAAAAAACAACAAAAATGCATGTGATGGATTCAAACAATCAATTGAATAGGCAAAAATGTAAATATAAAAACATCTATTTGATTTGTTTGTTTTAGAATAATTCAAATAATTTAAATATTTATATAAAGATTAAATGAAACAATTTTCTAAGAGGTGATCAAAATTAAAAAAAAAATACACATTAATTAAGTCATGACTTATATTTTAATAGAATAAATATGTATCGAATTTTATTGAAGATGATTAAACCATGGGTGTGTCTCAGTCCTACTGAGGACACAACGAAGGCAAGTACTTTCATGCAACAACTCAAAAGCCTTGTTGATCTCTCCCAAGGTCATGCTATGCCTATGTGTTATGTACTCATCCACTTTGATCTCCTGTATTGTTGGAATGTTCATGCAAAAATCAAGTATTTTGAAGAGATGACAACAAATTATCTTGCTTTAAGTTTTTCTAACCTTGTTCATATACTTCTCTACAAGCCATGGCACTTGGTTTCGACTCTTGAAGCCACTGAAAGCTGTTCCTTTCCACATACAGCAAGTTACAAGTTGGAACAGTCGTGTTGATATCTTTTGTCCTGATGCTGAAACACCAACTATAGCAGAAGTTCTCCCATCCCTGCAACATTGTTCGTAGCTCTTAACCACATCCTCTTGCCTTGTGCAAGTTTTATAGATTTTCAATAGTTTCTTGTATTTATTTTGTGACAGCACGCCAATGCGGCTCTCACCACAGAGACATTCCTGATGAACTCATTGCTGTACCCAACAGCTTTGAGTTCACAAACTCATCAACACCAAACTTATTTGCTGAAATTACAACCAAAAGGAATTCAATGACTATATGAAACTATATGCGTTAAGGATCTTGTTATGTTCTGGAATCAAATAGATACATAAATCACTTTCCAAAATAAATTTAAGAGTTTAACCAAGCCAGTATAAGAGAATTTTACCAGTTTAATACTTCTTGCTGTTGATATCAATGCCAATGATCCTTGTGGCACCAGCTGTTTTCGCATGCTGTGCAACCTATTCATTAACAAACTTTTTTCTTAATAAAAACTAGGATATGATCCGCACCTTGTGCGGGGTGAAAAAATAAATATTATTTAAATGTTTATCAGTTTATATTTTTAAATATTTAAATATTTCTAAATTTTTATAAACACAACAGTCGAATAGCTTATGTGCTATAAAAATAATATTTCGTGCTTGTTATTAAACTTTTGAAAAATTAATATTGACGTATTGATAGTTTGAATAATATTTCTTGTAACATGAAATTATTTGCCAAATGTAAAAAGAATTTAAATATTTTGATCAAATATGGATAATATGGTAAGATTTAGATACGTTAAAAAAATATATTTGGTTATAAACATTAAACATTGATTTACAAATAATTCAAATATATTTAAATTTCAGTATTATTTTTTTTGGTTGAAAATAATTAATAGCAACCAAAATAGTTAAACATATACTTTAAAAATTCTTGAAAAAATATATAATCTTAGATGAGAATTAATTATATTAAAATTATATTGAGTTACAAATATTTCATCTTGTTCTATAAGTAGTTTAAAATATTTAAAATCTTAG
>OVBX01006806.1:0-11444 GCA_900406325.1 Erucastrum elatum
CCTCTGTTCGACCCATTTTTAGTATTGTTTACTCGTTGATACCAGTCTCACCTTAAACAATGGCGAACTCAGGGACAGAGAGAAACTCATCAAAAGATATAAAACCCTTTGCATTTCTATCTAACTGGCAAAACCTTTGATACAGAGAGAGTATCTCCTGCTGCTCAACTGAAAAAAAAAAGAAACACGATAAAAAAAATCAAAAACACATAACAGAAGGACACAGAGAAGTGGAGAAGAAAAATAGCTCACATAGATCCTGGCAGTGGCTCTGGACTTCTTCCATGTCGTATTGAGTCAGCATGGAGGAAGTGTTTCCCATTTTCTAAAGCCTTGAAAGTCTGTTTCAAATATGGTTTGAATCACAGAAGTTTCCACATCAGGATAGTTAGCTATAGCGAGAAATGAAACACAGATAGAGATTGACTGTTACAGAGAGAGAAACGCACGAGCTGGAGAGATAGACTGAACCTGTGTGATTCGAAGACGAGACTGATCGATGAAGACGAGATTGAAGATCAAAGCGACGTCGTTTTGCATTCAAACCAAGTAAGCCATATCTAACTGACGTCGTATTAGAAAAGAAAAAAGGGCCAACGGCCCAAATACTATAAAAGACCTATTAATATTTATGATGTAGATAACAGTATAGTATGATACTATTTTGCATTATGTGAAGCCAGCCGAGGCAATTTCTCTCGTACCCCTATATCTTATAATACAATTTCAAAAGGACTTTTTTTTTTCTTTTAATTTTATATGTGAAACGGGAAATCATAAAATTAAACTGAAAACGTCAAAATTTTTTATTTGATTTATAAAATTTGATAAAAATGTTTCAAAAATTGAAAAAACGTTTTTTCAATATTTTCGAAAAAATCATCAAAACATGATTAAAAACGATTTTAAAATATTTTTTTTNTCGAATTTGAGAAATATATAATTTAAATACTTACACATGGGTTCACTAATCCAAAGAGGAGAGAGGTTAGGGTTTAGTTTTGATGACCAAGAATGATTTAATTTGGGTATTTGGGTTTTGATCAAAAAAAAAATTATGAAATAGGGGCATAAAAGACTCTAGGGAGACATAGGAGATCTGACATTATAAAATAGGGGTATCACAGACGTTGATTCGAAGCAGCCGGATCCTGCTCTGGGAGAGTAGCTTTAGACCTGGACTGGACGCACGTGTGATCCGAGGAGAAGATGCCCTGCACACATCAAGCCTAGCGAGTAATACTAATACAGATGAATAGTTGATTCAGGGTGTGTTACTATATGGCGGTATAAAGCATCGGGTGTCTGAAAGCGTTGAGTTCTTCATCCTCGCCAAAAGTACTATCGAAGTAACGCATATGGAAAGAGAGACATCAACACCTGAGAGAGTGCCACAGTTCGAATTCTTTTACCCTTGCGCGCTTACTAGTGCAAGATGTTACATGTTGATCAACAAATATATATGCTAGTAATAAGTATTATGTAGATATGTATAAATTTATTTATTTGTTTATTTATTTACTTTTTACACAGCTTTTAATTTTTAAAATATTTTTTTAACTGATATATTTTATATTCAAACAGAATGATAAATGTAGGTAGTTATAGATCATATCATTCCGAATCCCAATGTGTATAGGATACGAAAATAAAATATAAACCGCGTTAAACCCTTCTTTATGTGGATAAATAGCTTTCGTCTTCTATATCTCTTCAAATCCTCCAAAGCGACGCTTCTTAGAACTCCTCGATCGCCTGGTTTCGTATTTTTCAATAGTAAGTTTTGCTCTAGTTCTACTTAGGGTTTCCGTAGATCTCTTCTTTGTCCGCTTAGAAAATAGAGAAACCTTTCTTGTTGTGGGGATTAGCTCATGAAAGTAGCTACGTTGCAAACTAAAATTTATGAACTGATCAGTTCGGTTTTGAAACCCTAAGTCTTGTTTCATACTGACCAGGTTCAGTTGAAGAATATGGGAGACATAGAAGATAACCACTGGGTTGATATGATGATAGATAAAATCGGATTTGCATTAACCAAGGTCGACCAATCGATTCAAAAGGTAAGCATCCTCTTTTTTTTTTGTTAATCTCTTCTCCTTTGATCTTTACACGATGTCTTATGCATGCCCTAAATTTTACAAATGTATATATGGTTCTGTCTAGATTAGTAAATAAGCTAAACTCTTTGGCATCTTGATACCCATTAACGCAAGAAAACTGATGCAGCGTATATTGTAGATTACGTATATTTTGTTATAAGATCACTCGTTACATATGTGTCAAAAAAAAAAAAGATCACTCGTTACATCAATTTTTTCTTCTTTAAACTTTCTATCCAGCTCCCACTCCATGAGACCCTTTTTATGATTCATGAACCCTAATCACGGTCTAAACACATTAGAAAACTAGAACTACTCATGACTAGTATTAGAAATTTAACGCATCTAGTATACTGAGACCTCATACCTTTTACTCGGATTTGTTTTTTCGTTTTTATATTAACAGAGTATTGAACTCTGGAAAGAGTTAACCAAAGACATATATGACGAGCAGCCAAACAATGGTAAACCTGACGAAGAAGGTTCCTCTCGAGATAAATCTGTCGCTGAGGTCAAAGAAAGACCGATTCAACACTGGGCTATGCGCCTTGGTGAGGCGAAAGAATTAAAGAGCCAACAGTGGTCCATGGGTGGTATGTACTCTGCAGTTTTACTATAGATTTATTTTAAATTCCAGCTGGAGTAGCTACAACGTCCTTTTGGTTTCCATGATATTCGATCTAGTTGACGGACAAGTATAAACTTAATTCATGTGGCAGTTTCAAAAATTTCGGAGAGTTTGATTCAAGAACAAGGAGATGATGTTGTTGAGGAAAACGAAAAAGAAGATGACGAGGGTACAGTTTCGGAATCTAGTGGTGAAGAAGACATGTGTGAGCTTACTTTGGGAAACTCGGCGACGAGATATCGCCCTAATCGTCACCATCATTATAATGAAGAAGCTAGTATTGTAAGTTTGAAGCAGTTCTTTCACAGCTTTATATCCAATTCAGGTAATTTTAGTCAGTTGCTAGGTTAGTTATTGTCTTTGACTTAATCTTTGGTTGTCAGGGTCCGAATTTGAAGTGGAAATATTATGAGCAATTAAAGGATGATGATAAACCATGGGGTGATGATTGCGAAAACTCGTGGAAGTCTTATCCTAGGGTCCATCTGGGGTCGTGCTACTTACCTCCTATGCACCCTCAACATAAAGAAAATAATGTAAGTTTGAAGCAGTTTTATTCCGCATTGTTATATCCATATCCTCAACAAAAACTAGAATAATATATCACCCTAATATAAATGCAAAGTTATTCATTCACATACTAACATACAAACCCTAAGTGAGTTTTGACTCAATCGTTTTGGTTTCTTTGATTTCTTCAAAATTCGAGTTTGTTCACAACATTAATCGTATTATTATTTTCTTTGACTGAATCTGTATGATTAGGCTTTGTATTTTATGAGGATGAGGAATCCTTATCATATGTCAACAAATGATGATACGGCTTCCAAAAAAGATGATGAATCATGGGATGCAGAGGAAGAGGAAGAGGAGACTAACTTGGAGACCTCGGAGACAAGCAATGTCCCTAGTGGGTACCATCATCGTAATGAAGAAGACACCGTAAGTTTGAATCAGTTCTTCACCTCTCTTTATATTTATGCTTACAAGAACTAGAGGGAATTCATTAATTTGAATAACTTGCTGGTTTGGTTGATATTCTTTGATTGAATCTTTATGGTTGTATTAATAAGGATTCGAGAATTCGTTATGAGCTGTTACAGAGGGCGAGTTCGAGGGCGAGAGATGGTTATGAGCTGTTAAAGAATAATGACACGTCTTCCGAAGATGAGGATTCATGGAATGAAGAAGACGTGAGGGAACATTGGAGGCGGAAGTATAGAGTCATGAGCGATGTAACTAACATATCATTGGTGGATGATGATGATGATATTATTATTGATGATGATGACTTGTCGGACACGTTACAAGGATTTGTGGACGTGAAGGAAGTGGAGACTGAGAATAAAACAGAATCTGGTGAGGTCGACACCCTTTTCCCAGAATGCGATTGGGTTTATGTGACGAGGGAATAGGTATTTGATTTTTGGCATATTTTGTGTCATCTGAAGTCGAGTGTTTATACTTTATATCGGCTTTTATGGGGTTTTTTGTTCTTGCGGTACGAGTTAGATTGTGTTAGTTTTTTGGAATGCTTCATTCACAATTGCTACTCTTATCAACTATTATCTTACCAAATGTTGTGTGTTTATAACACCATCATTACTTTTTCTTTGCTGGACTGGATTTTCATGAAACCAGTTAAATTAAAGTTTTTTTTGTTAACTAAATCTGATGCATTATATTATATTAGAAAGATAACAAAAAACTTTAAAGTGATAACATATGAGAAGATATAATATACTAGTCCTAGAGTGATAAGCCTACTAGTCCTCTAATAATGATGTTTTGGAGGAAGTATTTTGTTTTAATTTAGATGATGTTTTGAGTTTTAATGTTAACTTTAACTTTATTGGAAACTGTTCAGCCAATAAAATTTTGTAATTTTTTTTATAATTGGTTAATTGATTATAAAATTATATTTTTAAAATACTTTTCTAAAAAGTTCTAATTTTCTTAATCTTTGTGCATTATTCTTTGTTTTGTCAAATGACGACTAATATTGATGTACAAACTCATGTAAGCGTATGACCTCACAAAAGTCACAGCCTTGTTGCCCTTAATTTTAATATTTTTTAACAAAAAAAACAAATTGACTGATACTAGTTCATAATTTAATTTGATTTTAAAACAAATAAATATAAGAATGCACTGAAGGATATATTTTTTTGTGAGCCTAGTTTTCTTTATGTTGGTATTATGCACTTGCTGACAATTGCAAAAGAAGAAAATATCTGACGCTATTGAAAAAAAAAATCGACAAAAAGAGAGAGAAAAGGGTAAAGAGGGATATGTTTCGTTCTCTTACACTTCGGTAATGGCGGAGATATGCTTTTTTGGAGGTCTGGTCCATTATAAGGCTCCATCTCCTTCGTCTCTTCATTACTCTCTCTCCCCCTCCAAACCCCATCACTATTCTCTCATGTCCGCCTCTGTTTCAGCCGAATGCCCCTCCTCCTCCTCCACCGTGGACCCACCTTCTCTCCTCGTCTTCTCAGGTGATCCCCCACTTTCTTTCCTGGCTTTGTGGAGTCTTCCTAAAGTTTCGATTTTTATATAGTCTCCTTACTGTGAAAGATCGTCACTTGTTGGTTGGGTTAGATCTTGACCAATCAACGAGTATCTGGTCCTGATTCCAATCAGACTTCGTGAGACAGGACATAGGTGTTAGTTATGTTCTCTTCTGACAAAGTCTGAAGCTTTCTCTCATTTGTCTATTAGTTTTTTTTTCTTCTTTGACCTCTTGAAGCAATTAAGATAGCTTAAAAAACGTTACTTTTGTTTTGTGATGAAGGGGGCACTGGGTTTAACGGTGTGGTGGAAGAGTTGAAGAAGATTACTACCCGAGTCGCTCATGTTCTTCCTGTCTCTGATGATGGAGGAAGTACCGCTGAGATTGTTCGTGTTCTCGGTAAAGTTCTACCACTGATCAACACAATAGGTGTATAAGGCCAGGATTATAATGTTTAAAGAAAGCTCTGTTTATGTAATCTGATGATGTTGCTATAGGTGGACCAGCGGTTGGTGACATACGTTCAAGATGTTTAAGGCTGTCTGATGAAAGTACTTCTGAGGCACTTGCTGTTAGGAGGTTGCTCGGACATCGTTTACCTATTGATGCACATAAGGCCAAGAAAGATTGGTACTTTATCCAAATGACTCTCCTTCTCTTGGATTTTGGCTCGTCTTACTCTCGACCATCTCTTCCAATTACACTCAGATAGTACACTAAAGAGTTAGTAAAGATGTAGAAACTGATTAGTTGGTATAGACAATGAAGTCCTGTCAACTTTCTCATTTTATTTGCTAGTTACTGTGGTGAGAGGTATTATTGTGCTGAGTTGGAACTTTGAGACAGGTACGATATCGTGGAAGGTAACCATTCTCTATGGGATGGTGTGTCAAGACCCTACAGGGAAACAATCCGTGCTTTCTTAATTTACTTTCAGAATGAGGTATATAGTTTAACTGATACAGGGAAAACACGTTGTTGTTTTGTTTCTACATCTTCCTGATTCTGTACATTTTTCTTGTTCTTTACATTCTGACATTTCTTACGACACTGTCACAGATCCTTAGACGACCTAATGATACATTTTGCTTCGCTAATGGAAGGTATTGAAGATCTCTTATTCTCAAACTTTTCATGTGTGTATTGTTTTGTTCGCATGCTAAGTATAGTATTCTTGTTGTAGCATTGGGAACTTCTTCTTTGCAGGAGCAAGGATCTTTTTCCAGTCTTTAGATGCTGCCATCTTTCTATTTTCACGTGTTTCAGAGATTCCTTGCGACAGTTTGGTCCTCCCTGTGATATCAACCAATGATAGGCTCACACTAGGATGTGTATTACAGGTAACCAAACCTTGCTTCATCTCTATTTCAATTCCAGCTAAACACTCTGGTGTTAAACTTCGATTGCAAACTTAACTGTTTGTGACACTAATTTGTAGGATGGGACTATAATACGCGGACAGAACGAGATCTCTCACCCGACCAATGGGACTATACAGACGACCGTTGACAAGGTGTTTGATGTTAACAATGCTACATTAAGTTTATATGATAATCACAATAACTAAGTTATTATATACACATGTAAACTTCATTTTCTTACATAGGACTCTTTCTATGTTTCTAGTAGAGACATTCGTCGGCTCTTCCGTCGAAGATAAAGAGAGTTTTTTACATGTCAAGCGAAGGCAATAACCTGCTTCATGAGGTTAACCACACTGTTATGTATAGAGAAGTTTTTTTTTCTGCTTCGTTCTCCCCTGTTTATTTGACATTGCTAATGTAACATAAACTAGGTCTTCCCACCAGTGAACCCAACTGTCTTGGAGCAGCTAAAAAGCGTGGACTGTATCGTTTACGCTATGGGATCTCTATTCACTTCCATTTGCCCATCACTGGTAAAGAACCTGCAAATGTACTTTGTGCAGTAACTGCTGATTGCTTAATTCCGGACGATTGTTCTTCTTATGTTTCCTTCAGGTTCTGCTTGGTGTTGGGGAGATTATCTCTTCAAGGTCATGTCGTAAGGTACTTCTGTTGAACGGTACTCAAGACCGAGAAACTAGCGGCTTCACTGCTTCCTGCTTTGTGACTGCTATTGCTGACGCTCTCAACAGAACTCATGGAGATCCTAATATACGTCTCAAGAATCCCGTGAGTGGTTATGCTACTGTATCCACACTCTTTTTGTCAGATGTATATCATTTTTTGTTTTGTGTGTGTGTGTGCAGCCTGGATATTACATAAACACTCTCTTGGTACCAAAAGATGGAGACATAGCTGTAGATCTCAAACAATTGTCTGAACAAGGAATCAATGATGTTGTTAGTATCTCTCCCTCTTTCACTTGTTTCCATGTTTATGTGCGAAAGTAGCACTTACTGGTGTATTCACTCTGTTTGTTGCAGAGAGTTGTGGAGAGTGTTCGTGACGCAAAGCATGGCGTCTTGTTCAACCCGAGCTCACTGATAAACACATTAGCCAGTTTGGTGGAGTAAATAGTGATTCTTTAGGCGAGAGCTGGTTTCTTCTTTTGCCTCTTCCGAGATGATTATTCGTAAACGGAACAATGATTTTTCTTTTTTGTCATTATTTTCATTTTGATTCTTTGTGGATTGATAAAGTAAGTAAAGTCTCTCTTTCACTCGAGATTGAATCATCGTTTGCAGAGTTTTTGTTAAACAAGGTGAACACGGGACTTATACATGTATGCACGTCAGATGCATGATTGTAGACGTAGATACATACGATCCATGGCTATTGATGGTGGTTAGAAATGTATGACTGATATCTATCTTACCTCTCCACTTGTTTCCAAAAATATGTGCACAACAAACAGTCACTCGTTCACTCTGTTTCATTACTTGGTGGGTTGGTAACCAGACTCATATGATTATTTGTTTGTTATCTATGCAGCGCTCATGAGGCCTCCAAAATGTTTGAACACTTCGATCTATGTGTATCATCTAAGATTCGTTTTAGTATATGCAAAAATTACTCGTCGTTTAAAGATTTTTCTAACTGTGGTAAATTAATAAAAATTCAATCACTTTGATTAGTAGATATCAACATTGATAAATTTACACCTTAAAGGGAGAAAGTCTTGAAAGGAGAAACTAATTTTCTTGTTTTTATATTGGTAGTAGAAACTTATTTAATTATTATTTGTTAGTTAGTTAGGTTCATGCAATATTTTTTTGTTGTTTCAAATGTGACTGTTATAAGGCAAGTTGAGAGACAAAAGTATAACAGAGATATAAACTTGTAGGATGAATATGACGTATCCATTGGAGCCCATGCTCCGTTGTTCCTCCATTCTGTGATTGCACAATATAATATTGTCTATGACAATTTGTTTTGGTTGCGGATATGACAAACAAATCAACTCTCTAACAGAATTTATTACAAAAATATGTAAAGTACACGCCAGAAAATAAAATGTATTGTACTTTCATCTTTTCATAAACTATTATATTTGTGACCAAAAACATAAACTATATAGCACAAGGATCCTAACTAAAAAAAGGATCCTAACTAAAAATATTGCTTGGTGAGGTCTCGTGAAATACAATTGGATACAGGCCAAGAATTGTGTTCTGATAGTAAAAAGGAAACTGTTATAAAGTTTTTAGCTTCACTGGTTTCTTTCAAAAGATTATATCATTTATATTATAGAATTATGTTTAGAATTTTGGAGTGAAACATATAAATACAATTATATCTTATCTATTTGTTAATGAGTAAAGTCTCACATCGATAGTTGGAGAAATAATTAATTAATATATAAAAGGTTACGACTACTCTACTAATTGTCAATTGGTTTTAAATTGGAAGTTCATAACTAAACCTGAATCTAATATGGTATCAGAGCGGTCGATCTTTATGGATAGTTGGAAGCCCATAATTAACCCGATTCTATCACTATTTTGTACATATTTGCATGCCATTCATAATAAGTCCAAGCTATATAACATTAGAAATAATATATACTTTTTTGAAAACATAAATCCATAATTTTTGGAAATTTGCTCCAAGAACAAGCGCAAGCGGGAACTCCAAGTGGGATCCCCCTATAATATTACTCACGGCGCAAGTAATGCAAAGTATTAACATCACCCTCAAATGGATTCAAGTCAACTTGCATTTGCTTACATATAATTGGATCTCGTTGTTTAATCCTAAATCTATAAATACTCTTCCTTGTATCCTCACTTCTTCACCACACTACAACACCAATAATCATAAGCAACAACAAAAAAACTATAACTCTTCCTTCTATTTTCTCCATTCTCAAAAAGCAAAATGACATCGATCATGTTCTTGCTCACGGCTTTGACTATTCTTTTCACGAGTTTCAGAATTACTCAAGCTACGTCTCGTACCATAACCTTCCACAAGCCGTCGATGGTTGATAAACATGAGCAGTGGATGGCTAGATTTTCTCGCGTTTACCGCGATGAGCTCGAGAAACAGATGCGACACGATGTGTTTAAAAAGAACTTGAAGTTTATTGAAGACTTCAACAAAAAAGACAACAAAGGCTACAAGCTTGGTGTCAATGAATTCGCAGACTGGACCAACGAGGAGTTCCTAGCAACGCACACCGGGCTAAAGAATATAACTCGAACTTCCCCATCCATGGTGGAAGAAAAAACGATGTCGTCTAGGTCTTGGAACGTCAGTGACGTGGTGAGCGAGAGTAAAGACTGGAGGAGTGAAGGAGCTGTCACTCCTGTCAAGTACCAAGGCCAATGCGGTAATGCATCTTTTCATACATATAACTAAACCATGATTTAGAAAATATACAAAATATATTATAAATTAAAACAATGCAACATACAATTGCGCCCAAATTATTTATAACTTGAGTTCCAAGTTAGGTTAGGGCTTAAGTGAATAGAGTTCTTCCTTCTATGGGAGCATTCACTTAATCATAAATTTGTATGTACAGGATGTTGTTGGGCGTTTTCAGCTGTTGCAGCAGTGGAAGGTGTGACAAAGATCGCCAGCGGGAACCTCGTATCTTTGTCCGAACAACAGCTTCTAGACTGCGACAGAGAGTACGACCAAGGCTGCAACGGTGGGATAATGTCGGATGCTTTCAACTATATAATCCAAAACCAAGGCATCGCTTCGGAAGAGTCTTACTCTTACCAAGGATCAGACGAGAGATGCCGGGCCAATGCAAGACCTGCTGCACGGATCAGCGGTTTCCAGTCAGTTCCTAGCAACAACGAGCGTGCCTTGCTGGAGGCCGTATCGAGGCAACCTGTCTCTATCTCGATGGACGCTAGTGGGGACGGGTTCATGCATTACTCAGGGGGAGTATACGACGGGCCTTGTGGAACCAGCGCGAATCATGCGGTTACGTTTGTTGGGTATGGGACGACCCAGGACGGGACGAAGTATTGGTTGGCTAAGAACTCTTGGGGTGAAACTTGGGGAGAAAATGGTTACATTAGGATCCGTAGAGATGTGGCTTGGCCTCAGGGCATGTGTGGTGTAGCCCAATATGCTTTTTACCCTGTTGCGTAGTTAAGTCTTTTGTTATATAATTTATACATAGCTTACAAATTCAAATGGAGAGTATACGTATATCAAAGCGATATATAATAATAGTGTGTTGATTAAAATATTCTTGAGGTGCGGTTTAAATCCACATTGCATATTTTGAGCCACATATTTGTAATGTATTTTGTATCGTTCTGTACGTCTTGCATGGCGTTGATGTAACTTGTAAGACATGTATTATAGAAATTTGATATTTATTAAAACGGAAGTGATTTGTTTAATCATTTATATCATGCTCAGATGTGAATGTTAGGAGTACTCAATCTAAAATGAGATAATACGTTTGTGTGCCTACAATGATCATCAGTTCTGGTGGTCGTATTTGAACTAAACGATCGTAGGCCATGGATTAACTGGACATCAAGAACGTATATTTAGTGTTTACAAAGGTTCAGTGTGATGGTGTGTTTTTAATATATAATATGGTAGCTAATTAGGAATATGCTGTAAATTATTCAAACTGAACATTATTCTGGGGGTGGATACTACATAAAAATATCTCTCTCTTGCTATCACAGATTTATAAAGCCAAATACTATTCTAACAACAACTTCTTGGATTTTTTCATTTTTCCATTATTATTATTTTTCTCACTATTTTTTTAAACACACTCACTAAATTTATATATATATATA
>OVBX01006807.1:0-11443 GCA_900406325.1 Erucastrum elatum
TCTATTCCCATGGCAATGCTGCTGATCTCGGCCAAATGGTCGACCTCTTCATCGAGCTCCGTGCTCATCTCCGTGTCAACATTATGAGGTTCATATATACAAAACAATCCTAAGACATTTTCTTTATTTTTTTGTTGATGAACGAACCCTAACCTCTTAATATGTAAATGAATCAGCTATGACTATTCAGGCTATGGAGCTTCAACAGGAAAGGTAAGAAAGAGATTAATTTAAAAAAACATTCGAACATTTCCTATTGATTTTTATTTATTTATTTAATGAAATAGCCGTCTGAGAGCAACACGTACCACGATATCGAGGCTGTGTACAACTGTTTGAGGAGCGAGTACGATATCAAGCAAGAGGAGATGATTCTGTATGGTCAGTCCGTTGGAAGCGGGCCAACGTTGTACTTGGCGTCTCGATTTAAGAGACTAAGAGGGGTTGTTCTTCACAGCGCTATTCTCTCTGGCATTAGAGTCTTGTACCCTGTCAAAATGACATTCTGGTTCGATATATTCAAAGTAAGCTATCTCATGTCTTTCTTTCCGTTTTCAGTTTTGGTTCTTTGTCTTACAAACTTCGTGCGGAATTTGGCAGAACATCGAGAGGATACGTCATGTCACATGCCCTGTTCTTGTCATACATGTAAGGTCACATCAACTTCTTACTCAAAGAATAAAAACTGAGAATGAGAGATACTAACTTGGTTAATGAAACTATAGGGAACAAAAGATGATGTTGTGAGCATGTCACACGGGAAGAGACTGTGGGAGCTTTCAAAGGACAAGTATGATCCATTGTGGGTGAAAGGAGGAGGGCATTGCAACTTGGAGACATATCCTGAGTACATAAAGCACCTTCGAAAGTTCATAAACGCAATGGAGAAACTGGCTCTCAGCAATCCACCAACCAAACAACTAGAGGACGAGCCAGGAAATACCGGAACTAGGCACAACTGTTGCTTAAGCTTCAAGAAAAAGTAGAACTGAAGATAGCAGTAACAGAGATTCAAAAGACACAATTATGATCATTCCCAAAATGTGATCATTTCGATTTCCACGAGTGTAGTTACAAACGAGATTTCATCTTTGTAGGTGTTAGCCTGTGTAAAAAAAGAATTTAATGTAGGAAACGTTTGGAAAATTCATTACTTGTTGATGAAGCAACCAAATCAAAGAGCTGAAAAGACTGTACAGCGATATAGTATTTTATCTGATGGTTTCAGTTATTGTTCTGTTTTTATTTTTCATTATCTCCTCGTATTAAATCAAATTTGGCTCATAGGATTCTGTAGAATCCAAAACTGCATACGAGTGGCTTACGATAGAACTTAAAAGGATTCAGTGTTTTCATCCCTTTAGTAAAACTTTCGGCATAAACTACTAAAGAACTAAGATACAAATCTCGAAAAATACTAGTGGTACAAACATATTCTAACTCTATTCTAATGGCTGGCCAATCCACTAAGTCTTCAGTTATCTAGATCAGTTCGAGCAATCTGTCTCAATACAGGCCATTTGGATCCCGACCATAGGTGAATCGAATATATTCTCTCTGGGTGCTTAAATGGTAAGAAAATAAAAATTGAAGAAACATGAATTGAATCTTAAGATACTGTGGGTGCGTAACGAAAACTGGCCATCATATTCCTTATACAAATATTCAAATAATAAAGGAAATCACTGGGTGCACATGCCCCCATAGCTTACATGCTTTTCTTATAATGTTGATTTAATATATGATATTACAATTATGAGAAATATTACATTGACGATAACAACACATGCAATGTAGGCCTTTTGTCAAAATAGGCATTGCCTTTTCTCCTTAGCAAAATGTCTGGGATTCCACATGAAAAGAGATGATAAGCAGTAGAAGAAAAATTCAATATCAAACTTGATAAAAAAGGGTTTAATAAAAATTAAGTTTAATATAAAGCAGCAAACCCTACCTATAAGTGGAGTAAGAATTTAGCCGATGATAGCTTCTCACTGAGTGACTATTCTTATTCTTCAAATATTACTAAGGCGGTACCACAAAGAGTGGAGGCCTATAACTAAATGAACTCTGACTTCTTTACCGTACAAACTATCCTTGTACATCCTCAAAAACTTCAACCTTTTCATTCCTTTGAGTCTTTCATCTCTTGCCAATCTCTGTTCCATTTCTGATACGTTAAACGAGATACCGCACACTCTTTTAGTATTATCCTGTAAGAATATTTTAAGAGGAACGAATCAGTAGTTGGTTAAGAACACAAAATGATGTTAAAACAATAACTTACAGTTAGATTAATAAGTAGGTCGCAACCCTCAGTATCCATCAAGAACTGACGAGTTGCAGGCACCTTAATGAATTCTGCAAGAACTTCATCTCTGCCTATCTTTTGTAGCACAGGACGCATGGTTATGACTCTCTGTACTGATATCTGTATCAGAGAGTTTTCATGTAGAATCTCAAGACTACCTCCAACTGTGAACACACCGTCTTTCAGCAATTGCGTCACATTCTCATATGTCTCATTATTGAAAAAGCACGCAATATGACAAAACAACATCTTCTCCCTCCACTCTAGACCATTGAATTGCAGTTTTAATGTTTCCACATCAGATAACTCTCTTGGTGCAAAAGATATATCATCAGCCAGCATTTGATTTACCGCATTTACGGGATCCCTGATATCAAGAAAGATAATAAGAATTCGTACAATGAAGGTGAAGTGAATATTATTTACAAAAAAAATAAGTGAATATTGACATAAAACGTCACACATTGGTAGTTAGAAATGATCAAAATCAATATATAAGATAAATAGGCCACTCATCTTATTAGCAATTGATTTTAGATTGGAAACACATCTAGCTTAACAAGAGTGGCTCATCTCATCTTATATATTGATTAGGATCATTTCCAATTACCGGAACACTTTGTGTCTAATAGTGAATACTATGAACTATGAAGAAATGAACATCCAAGAAGATCAATACTATTAAAACAAAATCAATTTTTATCCACTATGTTTTGGACTAAAAAAAAGTAGTAACAGTCCAAATAAAATAGATCCATTAGTTATTTTCATATAATGTTTTTTATTCAGACAAATATCTATTGATACTGAGATATCTATTCGATATGCAACTGATTCCTATATACATGCAAAAAGATAATTTAATTAAAGATAAATATATTTAAATAAAAATCTGACAGTGAACTTTTATATACACTACACTTTTTATAATATTAGTAATGTAATTTAATTAAATTTCCTATTATGTTATGTAGTTGTACATTCTATATCATGCTTTAAGTTAATTTTAAACTATCAGATATCTGTTGGGATACTAATTAAGCATTTTAAAATTTGGTTCTATTTTATATCACATCTTAGGTTTCTTTCTTGTAAATTTGTAAGTACAAATCATGTTCGAATATAATATTTCAGTTTTGGTTCTAATTTATGTTTAGAAACTGAATTGGACAACTTACCAGATCACGGTTTATTGGTTGACCATGGACAAACATATAAGAAATGTTTTATGGTTTAAAAACATTTGGAAAAATATTCAACTTTTTTTTTTGTTTTTATTATCATTCCACATACAAAATATCAAAAAAAAAACAAGTTAAGAGTTATGACATAAAATAAAACATATCAAGACCTAAAATCTATGTGTATTTAAATGTATAATGTGAATACTAATTTATTCAAACAACCTAAAAGGAATATATAAATTGTAATAAATTATAACAAAATAAAATAATGTTAAATCACATCAACTAATTTTGTTAATATATTTATAATCCACACGATCATATGATCTTTTTATTTTTGAAAAAAATAATACTTTACTTTTTAATTATAATACAAACAGATACTAATAATATAACTAAAAAATCAAAAATAATAATTCAAAGTTATGTATTAGTTCAACCGTTAGTCGGGTTCCGGATTTCAATTGTTATTATGGGTTTTACCGAGTTTTTGAATAATAGATTTTTCTTAAAATTCAAACCGGATTACATACCATGTCACTTGATTTACCAGTTCGACCACGGATCCGGGTCGAGTTTTAACGTTTTTAGTGAAAAATTAAACCGCTTTAAAACCGCATATCAAAATCTAGTAATTTTTAAATTTAAAGCAAATAATTTACCAGGTCATGAGATTATATCTCGGAAGTTGGGTTACTGCAGTAAAAGCTTGTCTCAGTTTTTTCGGGTACGATTCGGTCTTTACAATGTCTTGGATCTGCTTGCTCAAATTACCATTATCCACAGCATAATAAACGGGGATCACTTTTTGACCAGTCTCTTCGCTGCATTTTATGATCTCAACCAACTCATCCAAGCTCCGTTTCGAACGCATGTAATTATCTGTAAAAATGACTATTGCGATTCTTGAAGATTTTATCTTGTTTACTACATTAGTGTTAAGCTAGATGGACTTCCAACCTAAAACCAATTGGCAATTAGGAGAGTGGCTCATCTATCTTATATATTGCTAAGGATCCCTTCCAATATCCGATGTGGGACTTATGTCCCTAATAATTAGTAGCCAGGTCCTGGTCTCTCATAAATTCCTTGTGCAAGTAGCTCACAAAAGCTTTGTGAACATCTTCCGTATGGAAGCTTAGGAAGACATCGTTTGTCCTATTGTGAACGATGCCACTATTGTATGTCGTCTTTGCCACTGCAAACAACATCACCTCTAAATGTTTCAGTTTCGAAATGTTAGAAGAAAAATGTCTTAGGTTGCCGAAACCGGTCATTAATATGTAATTGAGCCCAGAGATGTCTTCTATCCTTTCAGGAACTTCTTCAATCTTGGTTTCATCAAGAACAAGATTTGAAATATTCCTTGAAATGTGAGGAAAACTCTCTAACTTGGAACATCCACTGATATTGAGGGACTGGAGAGACTCCAAGTCAACATCGGTTGGAAAATCCCACAGTTCTTTGCATCTTTTCATGTCTAGCTTCCTCAGTTTCTTGAGATAACGAATAGAGGAAGGAAGCTTCCACAGATTCCAACAATCTTCAAGATACAGTTCCTCGAGATTGGTGGCCGTTGAAAGATTTGGGATTTTTAACAAGTATTTAGATCTCCGCAAATCTATCTTCTTGAGGTTATTAAGCAGCTGACCATAACAAAAAAAAAAGCCAACCGGAACTTCAGATACGTCAAACATGTCATAATTTCAGAAAGTTAGCAAATCTAGCTAGCTGTTTCGGCCCTACTACATCCATTAATCTCATTCAGAAGTTAATTTGCAATATCATATTCAAAAATGTCTATTAATTTCTCCATTGTTCTAGTAAGACGTCTTATAAGCAATTAGTTAATATTTAAAAGGGGGCATTGAGACCTGAAAAAAACTTACCTGAACCCCTCCCCACAACATCTGAAGGCAGCTATCCGGCATTATGAGTTCAACAAGGTTTTCTGCACAAATGTAAGAAGGCAAGCGCCACTTTGGGTACCCCCACCATTCAAGTAATCTAAGTTGGCGCCCCATATGGTATTTGCCTTCCTTTAAAGGCTTACGTCTCCGTGAGCCACTCCACAATTTCAACGTACTAAGGTGGCGGTGCCGAAATTTCAAACTTATTTCTGTATCCTCTGGCGAGACCCCATAGATTCTTAGAAACCGAAGGTTTGTCATTACTCTGAATACTTTGTTAGGAGTGAACTCAATCACCCCTTTGATATCTTAGAACACAAGATTGCTTTTGATGTCAATTAAGGCCCCTCCTCAAAGCTAAGAGAGTTTGTAAAAGAACAAACTAAACAAAACACAACACAAGTTACTTCAATTTTCTATTCTCCTCTCCATCTTACGTTAACCACACCTTAAATACAAAATAGATAAACTAACTACTATGTGAACGTGGGCAACTAACACATCCACTAAATAATGAGATACAACTCCACTAAACAAAATAGAAATAAAGAAACTATTGAAGTCAAAGGCCACGTCATTCTTCTTCATATTGTATCTCATCATACTTCCTCGCCAATACATAACTTATCCTTGATTTCAGATACGTTCAAAAATATGCCTAAAACATTTTTAGTTCCCTGAAAAAAATAACAGAAAACTAATTAAGAACATTTTAAAAACGTATCCATTGAGGCAAAACATAAATAACTAGAAGAAACTCACAGTTCCATCAACAAGTATATCACAAATCTCCTGACACTCCATTAAGAATTCACGTTCTCCAGGCTCCTGGATACAAGGTTGACGTACAATTTCTCTACCCATTTCTTGCATGAATTCGTGCATCCTAATGATATTATCCCCTGATATCTGAATGAGACACCGTTCAGCTAGAGTAACGAGTCCAGCATCAACATCCAACTTACCATCTTCGAGCAATCGTATGACGTAGTCACGTGGTTTATGATTAAATAAACAAGCGATGTGACGAAATATTGCCTTATCTTCTTCTCTTAACCTATCATAGCTGTCTCTTAATGTTTTATCAATCTGTTTAGCCATACGAATCCTGAGCTGAGGCACCCTATCTGCCCACTCCTCCTTCTTTACCCCTTCAAGGGACGAACCCAAGACGTTGACACACAGTGGGAGATTCCCGGTGAGGTTTACAGCTTCAGTAGCAAGCTCCATAAAACCATCAGGTGGAGAGTCTTGATGAAATGCGCATCGGCAGAACATCTGGAACGCTAGCTCTTCCGACGGTAAAGCCACCTCATAAATACGATCAGATCCAATTCCACGTGCTCTTAGAAACTGCCTATCTTCTGAGATTACAACAATTCTACTTCGAGGACCAAACCATGTAGTTTTCCCCACCAAGGCATTTAGGAGGACTTGATCATCCATATCATCAAAAACAACAAGAACTCTCTTATGCCCTAACCTTTCTTCCACCGCACCTAAGCCATGTATCTTTATGTCCTTCTGGTCCAGAACCTCAGCCAGAAACTGTGTTTGCAAGAACAGATGCGTGTTGTAGTCGTCTGACTTTGCCCTTGTAAAATTATTCTTAGTCTTATCAATGAAAATGCTGCCTTGGAACTGACAGGAGAGCTAATTAAAGAGAGCTCGTCCAATGGCAGTCTTACCAACTCCACGTAAACCCCAAATCCCTACCATGATCACCTCCTCTGACTCCAAATTCAACAATGAATTCATGTTTTTCATGTGACTTTTGATTCCCACCATGTCGTAAAAATCATCGGATGCTGTTGAATTCAGTTTGCTTGAAACATCATTGACTATTTTCTCGACCAATTTTGCTTCGTCAGGCCTAATAAAAAGAGGATACAAACATCATCGAAAAGAAAGCAAGAGAATCATTCAAGAGCATGACTAAAGAGGGTTTTCAGGGTGAAATATTTTAAGCATTTTATATTAAGCTAAGAATCCCATCCTAAGAATATTAATTTAGTGATTTCCTTGTGTGCTCCTGCACGGATACAAATATTTATAAACGAATATACTATAATAACTGATTTCTATTTATTTTTAATTTTAAATTAATTTTTAGTTTGTATGCAAAAATTACATTAATAATATTGTATTATTTTAATTCGACATATGATTTTAGGTATGTTATATATAATCAGTTTTTTTCTTTTACAGTCGATTAGTTATTGGTTAGGTATATCTGGTTGTATTTATTTCTCTAAATTCAACTATAATGGTTTTATTCTAAATATATAAATATTTTTTTAAAAAAAATATTTGCATTTTGATTTGTTGTTGTCGTAGATATGTAAATATACTTTATGAAGATTATTTATAACTTATATATTGTGCTTAGAATAAAACAAAAAATACACTAAAGTATCTGATTCCAAATTACATAAATTACTATAACGACAATATTATGAAGTCTCATGCAAATATTTAAATTTTACAAAATAACTAAACTGTAGCAGTTGGTTAATAAAATTATATACTTATATTAGTTAAATCTATGATTTTATATTTAAGCTGGATTTGTCGAGTCACTCATCTTGTTAGTATATTGAGTTACATACATTCTTTCAAATTTATAATTCAGTATAACTATTTTATTATAACTAAGTAATATCAAATTATTTTTTATTCATCATCTAAAGATGCATGTATTTTCATAATATCCATCAATTTATATGTTGATTTTTTAAACAAATGTATTAGAAAATAAAACGGTGATCAATAGGAAGCTACATACATAAGTAACTGATACATTTTAGGAAAATCATGATCATATATCAATATTTACAATAATTAAAATACTTTAATAAATTCTAAATAATTTTTTGTCTTAGATTTACTGCATGGTAAACTGAAATTTATTTTAAATAATTTTCAAATGAGAATTCCAATTTTTTTTTATATTTTGATTATGGTTATATTAAGTTCAACAAACATAAAATTTAAAAATTTAAAGCAAAGTTAATATTAAGAAAAAATAATTTTAATAATGATAAAATATAATATATTTATCTCGTTAAGGTATATAGTGTCATGTTATTTTAAAATATTTTATAATTATTTGATCAAAAGATGTTAACTATTTTTTTTTGGTTTTTTATTTATTGATATTTATTAGAAATAAGCATTAAATAAATTTGTGATTTAATTTGAGAAATTATATTAAGTAAAATATAAGTTGTAGATATATTTTTGGCTCTAACTAAAATATATAATAGTCAACTAAATATAAGAAAAGAAAATAAAATATTTCAGTAATACTATATATTTTATTATGTTACTTAATTATTTTATGTAATCATCTAGGAAAATAGATAGATATATAAAAATTTATTTTTCTTACTTTGAATATATATATTTGTTTTAAATAATGTTCTAAAAGAATAATATTTATTTTTCTAATATTAAGATTATTTGTGTAAATGTTTTTTTGTGAAATCACATTATATAAGAATATATATTTTCATCTTATAGATGTACAAAAAAAAACTTTTTTGTATAAAAAATATTTTATTACTTCAAATGCATATCTTATGTTATTTAAAAATGTTTTAAATAGAATATTATTTTGTGAACTTTCCTTTTTTTATGAAATCATAGTACAGTATATACATATATGTTTAAATTTGTTTTTAAACTTTATAAAAAATTTCTTGCTTTCCACAAAAATTACATCCTTATGCCACTGACATTAGAACTCAGAGTTTTGACCTAAATTGAACTAAAATCGTGTTGGACTTCCATAGTGTATAGATGGGCCACATTTAAAAAAACAAAAATTGATGAATCATTCTTATTATTATCACAAAGTGGCCTAATTAGTCATTTAATTTTTTTTTGGCTTCTTATATTTAATTTTCACTTTCAAATACTTTTATTATAACTGTTTAAAAACTATAGTTATCATTTTTAAATCTACTCTGCTTACAATAAAAAAAAATAATACACCCACTATATTTTGTTTATATTCAGATATTAAGAACAAATTAATTTTAAAATTATAACATAAAATAAAAAACTCCAAAGCATCAGATTCTATAATTGGACAAGAAACAAACTGAACAAAATACATCAATCTCAAAACACAAGAAAATATAACAAATTTTGAAAACAAGAAATTTAACAAAGTTTTGGTTTTGATATGCTTTCATTTATATATTTAATAATTTAATTTATTGTATATATTAAATACTTAATTCTTATGGACATATTTATAAAATAGGAGATACAATCAGAATATTTTTATTGGATAGATAAAATAAATGAAATATTACTAATTGTAAAATGTTATTAAGAATAAATCTACTTGATCGTTCATATAAATATAGTATAATAGATTACTTTTATGAATCATATACTATATTTAACTATATATCATATTATAATTGTTGATAATATAACTATATTTGTTTTTTAACACTTTTTTATAAAATACATAAACTTTTCTTTTTTTAGAATATATATATATATATATAAGATACAATATGAGTATTTTATTGCTGATGTATAAAAATATATATATATATATATATATATATATATATATATTTATGGAATATAAAACATTTTGTTTATATTGTTAGTTGTAACAGATTTTGTTTTTCAAATTAGTGGCTTAAATCCACCGGNTTGTAACAGATTTTGTTTTTCAAATTAGTGGCTTAAATCCACCGGGATTATAGGTTATATTTGTTATGATGTTCTACTGATATATTATTAATTGATTCATTAATTGTAAATAAATGATATTAACATAAAAATGAAATATGATTTTCTAGGGAAGTCCTATTTAAAAAAAAATCACATATAAAGTGAAGTTATGATTTTTTTTTCTATTTTAATATAATAGATTACTGGTGAACTTATTTTAGCGCGGAAGTGCGGATCCAAAATCTAGTTGTCGTTAAGTTAGAAGCTCGAAATAAACTTCAATCTAACAATTTATTTATTTATTTTTCATTGAAAAAAGCAAGAAAGTACCAGTTCCGAGAATCCTCCCCAACTATGTTATCTGCATGAGTCAACGCCTCCCGCCACATATGTTTCTGCTTACCTGTTCTGCCTTTGCAAGTCTTTTCGAACATCTCTCCGAAGGCGTGGGTTTGTTTCCTGACATGAGAAGGTTCCACTTCGTAGAAAATAGGGATCACCATTTGGCCTCGTTCTTCTCTGCACCTCATGATCTCGGCTAACTCATCCAAGCACCAGCTCGAATTCGCAAAGTTTTCGGAAAACGCGATAACTGAGATCCTGGATCCTTGTATGGCCTTGATAAGCTCAGGTGCAATAGATCGGCCTCTTTCCATCTCATCGTCCTTGAAGGTGATTAACTTGCGGTCGAGCTCCTTGAGAAAGTGGGAACGGAACTTGCGGCGGACGTCGTGTCCTCTGAAGCTGAGGAATACATCGTGTGCGCAATGGATGATCACTTCAGAAGAAGCCATGTGAAACGCAGAGATAAGTTGGAAATGCAAAAGGGATTTTTACGAAACAATTTGTCAAATTGAGAGATAATATTCAAATCACTGGAGTTGCAAACACAGGTTCGAAGTAAATACACAAAAAGGTTTGTTTGAATATTGATTATTCAGGAACACTTGTTATAGTTTTACTTTATCTTCTTCACCAACAGTTTGACTTTTTCCAAAGAGGAGAGTAATAAATAGAAGGTTGTTCTAATATAAATAGAAGTTTGTATGTGAAAATACTCCCACAAGCATGGCTGGAAAGGATCGGGTATCCAGCGTATTTTAAGGTATTTGGATCCGGATTCGTATCACGTGGATTTATGTTTTTGTTATCTTTATCTGAAATCCGGGATTCTCAGATATCCAGATCCGAATTTAGATCCTTAAAATAAATAAAAATAACATTAAAACATATAAAATATTAATAATAATTTAAAATAAAATAAAAATATGTACAATATGTTTTAATTATATCTATGTATACCATAACAAAGTTAGTATAAATATATATATATATATATA
>OVBX01006808.1:0-10400 GCA_900406325.1 Erucastrum elatum
TATATATATAAGTATTTTGTTTTACATTTTTTATAAGATGACTATAAGTAATATAGAAATTATATTTCTTAGAAAATTTCTAAGGCTTTATAGGATATTTCACACAGTGTCATATTTAAAAGTTATTTAAATCACCATATACAAATACATACTATGTCATTGTTTCTTCCACAAATTCATTAATCTTGAATTAAGTATTTTCCTTTTAAATTTCGAAACTAATTTTAATATTTAGTTTAAAATTATGTTCTAAAATTTATTCTAACATGTTAAGATTACATGCTATATTATTATTATATATACTTTTACTTTCACTAATTAACTCGTTTAATTCGCGATTAAGATGAACAAATTTAAATTTACATATTGAAACTCGTATAAGAAATCAGTCCAGTAGAAATAACTCATGAAAAATATACGCTCATCATAAGCTGAGGTAAGTTGAGGCGCGAAAACTAAGAGAAAAATGGAATTGTTTTAGTATTAATGACTGTATTTTTAGTATTACCAAAATAAAAGTAAAGAAAGAATTTTAGTAAAGAACAAATTGTGTGTGTAAGAATATAATTGTCCTGTCTTTAACACTTCGTTATATNCCTCTGTTTCTAAATAAGTGTCACTTTAGCTATTTTTCATTGTTTCACAAAGAGTGTCATTCTACAATTCCAATGCAATTTTTATTAATTTTCAGCTCAAAATTAATTGAAAAATACATTATTCTTATAAATAAATATATTTATCTAAAACACTATTGGTCAGTGAGATGTAATTAATGATAACTTACATATATTTCAACGTTTCCTTAATCTACGTGAAAAGTGTCGGAGTGACACTTATTTAGAAACGGAGGGAGTAGTAAAGAACAAATTGTGTGTGTAAGAATATAATTGTCCTGTCTTTAACACTTCGTTATATTTTTATAGTTTAGATCATATTTATTGTATGTATCTACTCTGTTTAATTGAACACATTTGTCTTTAATCGGTTTTGATTTTTGAAGCGACATGCAGATTTTTTCTAACAGACATTTTCTATAATTTTTCGTAGCAGAAAAATTTGTCCAATAATGCACGGGAGTGATGATATGAAGACATAAATATGTCGTAATTTCTTGTATGGTTGAGCATATCCTGACATTTGAAAAAGTTGAACTGAAAACAGATTATAACAATCTTATAGGTATTTTTTTTTTTTTTGCAAATAAGAAGCTCATTTATACGTAATGATGATAGCTTCGTAGGAAACATTAGAAGAAAAAGTGAACAAAGAACGGTAGGTTTTAATGATCGAGACACTCGTTGTTGATTAAGAACGCATTTCGTTTTCTTTCGTGAAGTGCTTGATAAGTTAAACCTATTACTTTCTGGAAGACTTGGAAATTTGAGAGAAATATTATACAATATCTTCTGAAAGTGTCGTGGCTATTTTCAAAACTATCATGTTTCATCAGATTAAAAAAAACGAGCAAAGTTAGTTTAAATTCGATAGTATTTTATTTTTAGCCCAAAATAAGTTTTTTTTTTTCAATATCTAAGCGATAATTTGCGATACCTACTGAAAGTATTTTACCCGATCTCTTATTATTCGGTTATTTTCTGAATTTTATCCTTTCCACTGACGATGTTGGTAATCAAAGATTTATTTTTTGTATTTAAAAAAAAAACTTTTTTGTTTGTATCTTATGAGAATGAATCTACAACTTGCGAAGTTGATATTGCTTTGTTTTATTCCAACAACAAGTCAGTAAAACCGGGATTTCCAATGAAATGCTGGGTTTCGATTAATTAATTACTATATAAGCATATGTTTGTCAAAAATGTGTCCGCAATATTTGGACCGTAACAAGAACGAACATATGATAATTAATACCCAATTATATCGAAGTGAGAAAACCTAAAATATGACCTTGATATATTTATATTTCATGTTTTTGAATCCTCTTCGAACAAACTTCCGTCGATTGTTGTATGATCATTTGAAAATTCTAACCGCTAATAGATCATGGAGCTCTACTATCAATGACAAATTGGCAATACATAAGATCACCACTTTCTGTTTTTCTTATAATCTTTCACCAAATCAGCGATAGTTAAAGAGTAAGCCTTAACGGTATATAGGTTAGCCTAAGCGGCTAAGCCCTAGTGGTAAATAAGTTTTGAGAACTATAGCTCTAAAAATGGTGTAAATAAAAGAAAAGCGTTGTAGAATTTATCAGTCTATTTTTGCCACAAATTGATTATTTTGTCGCCTTCTTTGTTTACAATACATTATCATTATGAGTTTTATACAACCTTAAATTTAAATATTATCCGGTTTGAAAATTTCGCGTGTATCCGTCTATATATACATAGTCAATTAGTCATGTACTATCCCTACTATTCGACTTCTATGTCCTTATTTCATTTGGAACTCACTGTTATACCTTTTTCACAATTCGCATAAATCAAATTGTATAGAGTCAAAGAAACAGTCACGTAGTCTCAGTTACGAAAAAAAGAAACAGTCACGTAAACAGAGATATAAGTAATCATCAAGCACGTCGAAATATCAATCTCCTATATATATGCCAGGTCCAAATTTGTTTGTTTGCTGTTCTCACCGGCCATGGATGATATGACGGTGTAACTAGCAAGCCAGCGGGTTGAATATGATTTCAGTAAAAGTTAAATAAATATATATAATATTGTTTCAATATAATTTTTTGACAAAAATAAAATAAAACAAACAACATATGTCTCATTTTTACTATTGAAATTTGTTGGGTACGTAGGTACGATATGTATCTGAAGAGATCTACTAAAGTAATAGTAGTTCATAGTCCTGGCGACAGCTTTACACTTGAGGAGATTCATACTTGAGTACAAGCTAATTACAGAAAGTATAAATTAAAGAATGATTTGAGTATTTCGATGGTAATAAACCTTGTCGCGAGATTAATGGGCATGGCTGGTGACTTGGTGTGAAACCCAAATGTGACGTATATATTATGAGAGAGTGTGCACGGGTGACCAATTTGTCGTCGTAACGTTATGTCTCTTTGCATAGATATGCCTACTTTGACTCTCATCATTGCTAGTTGCTTTTATTTGCCGTTACCACGTATTGGTTTTGCACGGATTGAATATCCAGAAATTTGTTAAAATAATCAATTATGTGATCTGATTCGATCCGTAATCATCTAGATATCGATTGGTATTTTGCATATTTGTTTTTTCTAGATTTTGAACTGGATATCTGATTATATACTTTTAAATTAATCGGATATAAAATATATTGTTTATATCCAAACTGATATAATATAATAATACAAAAAAGTATATACTTTTACAAATTCTAATAACTAATATAATAAATTTCGAATAAAAATATTGTAAAACGAATATAAAATTTATTTATTTATATAACTAATATATAATTTTTTAAATATTTGTGTATGTATGCATATAACCAACCGGATCATATATGTATTCTTAAATCAGAATTTGTGATTTGTTTGTTTCGTACAAATACTACATATTAAATTTTATTTTGTTTCGTAGAATTACAAATATTCAGATTTTTTCGATTTAAGTAAAAAATAACAAATCAAATAATAATTTTACAGATATTTTTCACAGCTCTAACCACGCATGCCTATACAAATACAATTTGCAACCAGATAATATATTAACAATTTTTATATATATATTTTAATAAATATCACTAAACTTTGTGATTTTTTTTTATAATCCAAGTATCCGGACCTCTCACTTAGTCCGACAATCCCACAGCGTCCAATCGAAACTGGCGAAAAAAGTCTTAGAGGCCAAACGAAAACCATGTTAAATCTGCTGTGGCCGGATCTCGAACTCGTGATGGCGGACACCTCATCCGAGATTTCTTTACCACCAGACCATAAGATCCGGTTAAACTCTGTGATCTTTTGGCGCCTTTTTCATCTGAGGCTTATCTTTTGGCTTTTTGTTGGATAAACAAATATAATCTCTAGCCTATTTTTATCTACAAAATATTAAGATGTGCCTTTTCATCATCAAAAAGATATTGTTGGAGTTTCAATATGACGAGGTTTTACGACAAATTAGTGACATATGTCTTATTCATAGTAATTACTAATTCATACTATGATCACACCGTTGGTGGTTATTGGTAACTAAGAATGGTTGAGAGAGCAGGTTAGGATCGGAAAATGCGTCAAATGCATGACTTGTTCGATAGCAATACTAGTTGAATTGAATTGAATTGTTGGAACTGGAGAAATAAAAGTACAAATCTTGTGAGCAGTATAAGATTTATTGTGATGGTCTAATTTGTGCCTAGGCCTGGGTACGGATCGGATATCCGGGTTTTTGAAGGTATTTGTGATTTGCTTCGTATGTTACGGATATCTAATTTTAGTATTTGATTTGCTTCGGAGAAATACGGATATTCGGAAAAACGGATATCCGAAAAATAATTAGATATTTGCGGATATTTGCGAATACTTACGGATATCTTTTATGTTTTGATTAATACAAATAATCTTAAAATTTCAATGCAGATTTCTTTTGTATAATATAATTTTTAAGTGATATATAAGATAAAAATTAAAAGAATTAGTAAATCTACATATTTTGTAAAAAAATTAAACTTAGTTAACAATTATAATAACACAAAACTTAAGAAAAAAATTATAATTATCATAAAATATTTTTTTTCCTTTTATGTACTACTTTTATATAAGTAATAATGTAAATAAAATCTGTCAAATCATATGTCAGAATAATAATTATATAATTTTATACATATAGAACTTTAAATATAATCAAGATATACATGTACTTATATATTGCCGGATCGGATCGGATATCCGCTTTCCAAAATTTTAATATTTGTGATTTGCTTCGTTTTTGACGGATATTGAATTTTAGTATTTGCTTCGATTTGTAAAGTTACGGATATCCGGATTTTTCGAATCGGATCGAAGCGAATAACGAATCGAATCAAAATTTACGGATATTTTGCCCACCCCTATTTGTGCCATCCTGGCTGAAAACCCAATACCTCCAACAGTATCCATCATTTAAATACTTTAGTGGCCGCTAAAGATGCGCCTACAAATTTGGATGTGTAAATTAGAATTTGCTTTAGTTTTATTAATTTTCAAACCAACCAGGATTGCATATATNTTTATGTTTTGATTAATACAAATAATCTTAAAATTTCAATGCAGATTTCTTTTGTATAATATAATTTTTAAGTGATATATAAGATAAAAATTAAAAGAATTAGTAAATCTACATATTTTGTAAAANTTGGAACTGGAGAAATAAAAGTACAAATCTTGTGAGCAGTATAAGATTTATTGTGATGGTCTAATTTGTGCCATCCTGGCTGAACCCAATACCTCCAACAGTATCCATCATTTAAATACTTTAGTGGCCGCTAAAGATGCGCCTACAAATTTGGATGTGTAAATTAGAATTTGCTTTAGTTTTACTAATTTTCAAACCAACCAGGATTGCATATATATGTACGTGATATAGCTATATTCTGGTTAGTAAATTGGTGATTTCTTTTTACTGAAAAAGAATCACTAATTTAAGAATTAATAATCTAATACAATTCTTTGCATACTTATAATCAAGATGCATTAACTTTAAAGATTTTATATGTCGTATTCGTGCGTGAATCGTATTAGACTTGTAGGTTTATAGACATGTGTGTATTGATATGACTATATGAGTATATATTATAAGGCAAGAAGAATTGATAAGGGTCCTAAAAAAGAATTTCTTGACCAACTAAGCAAAATAAACAAAGGATAAAAGTTGGACGTGGGAGATCTAGCTGCATGTAACTTGTACTTGAAGACCCTTATTAGGTGAGAGCTTCATGCACACTCTCTCTTCCACAATTTCCTTATTTTTCTATAATATATTTTATACTCAATCTGAGACTTAGTAATTCTATTTAATTCTTTATTTCGAAAAAAATCACATAAAATCTCTAAAATTTATTTAAAAAACTTGGTAAACATGTTAATTAAGAAATTTATAGTTGTTACAAAGCATGCGCGGTCATAATTTGAAACATGTTCCTGAATATACCGGACTAAGAAAATATACGTTAGATAAATATGTACATTTGACAGAAATTGATTTTTAATCTCGATCAATTATAAGGCAAAATTTGTTAAAATAATCGTTTTTAACGCATGCATGACAAAAGCAAGAAGGAAAATAAACCTACTCTTTGTCTTCTTCCTTCATCTTTTCCTCCTTAGAATAGTCACAAGTCATCCTTGTCTCATGATATATAAATACAACCAAAACCCTAATCTCATCATAGTTGTCTGTCTGATTTTTCTCCGTCCATGCAAGTAAGCCCAATCTCCCACCCCTATACACGCGATAATATAATATATATATATAAATTGTTATTTTTCTTCTTTGAAATTCCTCCTTTAGATCATTGATTAATTTTAGGGATAAAACATTTTAAGAATCTTAAGATCTATGGATCTCGTTTTCTTATGGATGGTGAAACCTAATTAGACACGCTGCTATGTATTTGAAGCAGATATAGAAAGGTATTTGGATTTGGATTTTGGAGTGAAGTAACATTTAAAATGGAACAAGGAGATCATCAACAGCAGAAGAAAGAAGAAGATGCTTTGCCTCCGGGATTCAGGTTTCATCCAACAGATGAGGAGCTAATCTCGTATTACTTGGTTAGTAAAATCGCTGATCAAAACTTCACCGGAAAAGCAATTGCCGACGTTGATCTCAACAAGTCCGAACCATGGGAACTTCCTGGTAGGTTAATTACTCCAAATATTTTCTTTGTACACACAAAAAATATCACATGAATATCTATGTATATGATCTCTATATCAATTTTTCATTACTGGATACACACACACACACACACACACACACACACACACATATATATATATATATATATTTGCTTCAGTTTATCTTTAATATTAATATACAAACTTAGTAAGACCTAATATCGTTTATAAACTATGAGTAATTACGTGTCTATACATGTGCACATTATTTGTATATATCTTTGTTTCTTCTACATTAAGCATATGGTAAATATGTACACAACATGATGTCGATACATAAATTAATGAGTCGTGTAGTGTTAAAAGCATGTCATGTGTATGGATATATATGTTCATATGTACTAATTATGTGTATATACACATAGATAGGCATGTGTATTGATAGTAGAGAACAAAATGTTCTAAAAGTTCATTAATAAGACCCACTATTTTACTTTAGTATTTTTTTTACAGAAAATACGATAAAATCATGAATATATTCTCGATTACTAAACGTAAGTNATATACACATAGATAGGCATGTGTATTGATAGTAGAGAACAAAATGTTCTAAAAGTTCATTAATAATTAAGACCCACTATTTTACTTTAGTATTTTTTTTACAGAAAATACGATAAAATCATGAATATATTCTCGATTACTAAACGTAAGTCTCTTAGTGTAAAACAAATTAAAATTACACGTCAGTTGTATACATGTTAAATATCCCCTCTAGAATCTAAAATCTTTTCGTGTGTGCTGAACCTATAAACTGTAGTTCGTAACCAAAAAAAAAAAACTTATAAACATGTGGTTGGATAGTGAAAGCTAAATGGATAAACAATTTCAATATTTGAGTTTCGGTTATAAGAAAGTTGTAAGCATACCTTAAAAAATCGATGAAGTTTCCTAACAAACTTTGAATACATCAATGGAAGTCATGCATTCACCACCGTCAGTACGTTAATTTCTTATCTACTCATTTAGCCATTACGTCCTCCATAATCCAATAAACAAACAATATGTTTTGTTTATTTTCATTTTTTTCAAACTGAATGTGATTTTAAGTTAACAAATTTGTCAACATTCCGAATCATGTAATAGATTCTAACACTCTAATAACACATAAATAATGTATAGACATGGATCACCGAAGCAAAGTTTATTGCTTATTATTAGTAGTAGGATGTTATTTTGGAAAAAAAACTAATAAAGGTAGTGTATTAACATTAATTGGACACATCACTTACAAAGTTTCTGTTTGAGTAAATTGTTAATAGAGAAGGCGAAAATGGAAGGCAAAGAATGGTATTTTTTTAGTCTACGCGACCGAAAGTACCCGACGGGTGTGAGAACAAATCGGGCGACAAATACTGGGTACTGGAAAACCACAGGGAAAGACAAAGAAATATTCAATAGCACAACCTCGGAGTTGGTGGGGATGAAGAAAACATTGGTCTTCTACAGAGGAAGAGCTCCTCGTGGGGAGAAGACAAGTTGGGTCATGCATGAATATCGACTTCACTCTAAGTCCTCCTATAGAACCTCCAAGGTAACTTTTTTACCTATACTACTGTTTTTTCTTACCAAAGGATGCCCATATATGTCATGATAATTGACTTTTGGAGCTAGATTTTTCCTACAATATGGTGATTTTAATTGAATATCCACAGTAGTTCTGGTCTTAATAAACAAGACGGTATCCATATGCTGAAAAGTAACAATCTATTTGTTATGGCGTTAATAATAAATGGGTATACTATATAGTAAACATGGTTAACGTGTATATAGCTAGTACTCCACTCTTTTGTTTTATTCACCAAGTATATATACATATATTTAAACTTACAAGCATATATCTCACCATGTTCAGGATTCATGGATTTGATAATCGAGTGTTTGCATTCACTTTTTTATTATATTCACAGTTGCTATAGACATAATTAATTCTCATCTTCAAAGCAACTTTTGGATATAAACTAATAAATGTTAGTTGTTATGGTCACAAAGTTAAACCAGTATTTTCAGAAGAATATACAAACTCAATATTTTCAACTTTTGTTTTTTTTTTCATGGTCTAATGTAAATGCAGCAAGACGAGTGGGTAGTGTGTAGAGTATTCAAGAAAACAGAAGCAACCAAGAAGTACATGAGCAATAGTAGCAGCAGCACAAGTCATCATCACCAAAACCACACAAGAGCCTCAATACTATCAACCAACAACAATAACCCGAATTACTCATCGGAGCTCCTTCAACTCCCACCACATTTACAACCACACACCAGCCTCAATATCAACCAAACCATCATGGCTAATGCCGTTCATCTAGCCGAGCTATCTAGAGTCTTTCGTGGCTCCACAAGCAACACCATGGATTCTGCTCATCAGCAGCTAATGAGCTACAACCACATGCCTGTCTCAGGGCTCAATCTCAACCTTGGTGGTGCACTGGTCCAGCCACCTCCTCCTACTGTGTCGCTTGAGGATGTTGTCGCTGTTAGCGCTTCGTTCAATGGCGAAAATGGGTTTGGAAATGTGGAGATGAGCCAGTGCATGGACTTGGATGGATACTGGCCATCTTACTGATTAGGAGTTGTCACTCTTTTAAAATGGTCTTTATTTTGTTTGTCTGAAGAAGAAAGTTTCATTTACAGGTTGGTAATACTTTTTGTTTTTGTGTTTGTTACTGCATTTGTTTAGCTGTTCAAGGAAAATATTTAATAATCGAAGACCATAGTCAAAACAATTATGGTCTGGCTTTATGATTTACAGAAAATCCTTTTCCTTCCAAATAAAATAAAGTTGTATCTTTCACTTCTTTTACTTGTCAACAAAATAAGGCTGTATCTGTTCTCTTTTTTGTTATCTAATTTAAAAAAAAATAAAAATACTAGACGAAAATGCAAACGAACAATGAAAACCAAAGTACTAATAGAATCGATGAAAAGAATGACAGAGTGATAGCTTCTAAAGAGTAAAGTAGAAGTCCACAAATATATCCACATGAATTACAAAATTCACAAACAGACTTCACTAAATTTACTCTTAATATTCTCTGTATAAAAGGAAAATTTACTCTTAATATTCTCTGTATAAAAGGACTGAAAATTCTATCCAAAAGACATCCCGAAAAAAGAGACTGAAGAAACACTTTTGCAAAACATAACAAAAACACCTTTAGATACCTCTAACATGGGGCTGTTTAGACAACATATGAGTGGAAACAGATTCTATGTCTCATGATCCGCCATGCACAGACGACTAATGGAGTACAAAGAAAGACGCACCATAAAATTCTTGAGTGGAAATAGCACAAATTAAGTTACTTCACTAGTCACAATGATCCCTCTTGGCCCTACGATGACCATGGCGATGAGAGTGTCCAATAGGCTTCTTCGTCTCTGTGCTGCAATGTGGAAATCAAGTATGGTGTATCTTTAAAAGCCAGAGAGAAATTGTACTTTAACAGTTAATAAAATTAAAGAATTAGTAATAAAAGACTTGCCAGAAGAGAGAACAGAGGAATTTGTACACTATGAAGATGGGCAATGCCAACAAAGCAGATGCCTACAGTGAAATGTTTTT
>OVBX01006809.1:347-11442 GCA_900406325.1 Erucastrum elatum
ATATATGTAGAAATATGTGGTGTTGTTTGATACGGTGTCAAGATGGTAAATAAGAGAAAAGAAAAGGGTGTTTAGATGAGATATAGAGAGCAGTCAAGAGACCATTGGATAAAGAAGGGGACTAGGTTTGTTTGGTTGCAAGTGAAGTGAAAGTACTTTTGTCCTTTTTCCAAAGTGTTAAATATTTTGTCGTTTTTATTAAATATTTTTTAGTTTTGTAGAATAGGAATAAGAAAGAGGAGGAAGGCATGTGAAGAATCAGAAATACTTCAGAGAGGGTTGGGGTCATTAAGTTGCAGGGAAATTTTTTTAAAAGAGAAGAGAGTAATACTGTTCACTACTCTGTTTGTTTCTCTGTCTCTTTTCACATGCTCTGTCCTTTTCTCTCCTTTTTTGAAGCCCCCTAGATCTTTCGTCTTACACACCTACAATCTACCATTCTATGCACTCACATACACATACATACGATATGTATACACATACAAGTTCACACATGCAGAAACTAAAATATATGCATGTTTCTCAGATTTTTTTTTTTTGAACACTGGCTATATGTTTCTCAGATTTTTAGTTTTCGAAAAGGTTAACATATGTGAAGATACAAATAGTTCGATTGGATACCAAGAAAAAACAAAGTTGGGATCAATAATATTTTGCTCTGATTAGTGGAACTATAAATAGAATATAAAAATATTTGTGAAACTACACTTGTAAGGACAAAGAAATATAGTTACAACAAAATTTTGAAAGATACNCTGCAAATTTTTTGTATATAGATTAGGCAAATAACCAACTAAAGTAATTAGAGTCGTTTACACAGTGGGCTACTTTTCGTCTTTCGTTTACTCTCTGGGCCACTTAATGCTGGTGGTATACTTTCCTCTTGTCTTGTGTTGTTGAAATGTCGCAAAAGCCCTCACTTGGTAGGAGGTTGGTTAATCCCGGTTATGTAATGTTCCCAAAATGCCGACTGGTTGTGTTCATTTGAAATGCATTAATTAGTTTGGTTTCTTGACTGTTGTGACAATTGAGAACCGCAGGATTAAAAAGGTGAGAATTGATCCAACGGCTGGTGTTCTTTAAGGAGATTATAGTACATGTAGACAAGGACGTGAATTTAATGCCCGCCTCTCGTAGGTTTATGTTTCTAGGTCTCCCGGATAACGACGTGAGCTATATCCTGAGAGGTTTTGGATTGCTGGATTTTTCTAAATCTTGGAGGCATGACTTCTGAATCTGTAAGGATTTTTCCAAGTTTTGATGTTAAAATTTTCGACGATATAACTCTGTTTCATCTCTCATATTTAATGTTCTTGTGGTAAACAAAATGCAGGCGAAAAAGATGGAAGAACTCAGTATGGTAATCGCTGGAGAGTGGGTTTGTGGTCCCGGAAGCAAGTGGGATTTCGTGGTGGACAAGAATCAACTTGGAAGGCTTGTTTGCCTTAGGGATGGTATTTCTTTGGCAGAACTTGAAGAAAGGGTCTTGCGTGAGTTCAAGGTGGATAGTGCGGTTTCAATCGCAAATCTCAGCTACTGGCCCCCTACAAGTCTGGAACTGGCCACCGGGATAACGACCCCTCCAGTACTGCTCACCAGCGACGCATCCATAAGCTATTTCATGCAACATTTGAGGGTGAAAGGAGCTATGAACTTGTTTGTTAGGTTTGAGAAGAAAAAAGCTCGAGTAGAGGACGACATCATCGACGACTCAGGAATGGGATTTGTAACGCCTGCTGCTATGAAGCAGAAGATCACCTCGAGTGCTCCCGGACGGTTCAAGCAAAAAACACCAAACGGTATTAGTGAAGCATCTGTTTTTAACAAAAACATGTTCTCTGCGGGAGGAACTGGTATGTCTAAGAGGCGTTGTGTAACTGATGCTCCACAAGTTAACCTTGAGGATGTAGAGTTAGTTCGTGAGGCAGAGAGGATGGAGAAGGAATTGCAGGCCGATGGGCGAGAAACCGATGTGGAAGGATCAAGTGGTGGTAGTGAAAGTGATGAGGAGTCCACCGGGGAGGAGGTAGATGAGATAGCACTACGTGAAAGAGGATACGACAAAGAATTCTGGACTCCATTACTAAGTGGTGACTTCGGTGGGTCAAACGCTGTTAATGTCGTTTACAACGAAGATGAGATTGTGGATGGGATGCTTAAGAGGGGTGGTCCACGATATTTTTCAACGCAGAACGATGAACGTGTGCCACCAATTTTTGAAGTCGGTGGATCTAGTGGAGGGGAACCTGGCATCGAAGAAGGTACTGAGACTCCGGTTATGTCTGGTGGAGGTGTGGATGTTGGAGGTGTGGATGGTGTTGGGCGTCCTCATCCACGAAATCTAGAAGATGTTGGTGACGAGGAGTTCGACATACCCCCTTTGTTCGACGACACCACTTATGAAGCATCTGAGATACCAGACTTGGATGCCACAGAAGATGATGGTCAGATATACGTGGGGAAGGTGTATGCCAACAAAGAAGACTGCCAAATCTCACTTGCTATCTATGCTATAAAAAAACAATTTAGGTTCAAGCAAACAACAACAAAACTCCAATCTTTCGTTGTTCAATGCCCTGATATGAGCTGTGATTGGAGGGTTACTGCTCACGAGGTGATGGGTACTGGATACTACGAGATAAGGAAAGCTAATCTAGATCATAGTTGTCCGATTGAATTCAGGATGGGATATAAAAGCAGGGCGACTTCGAAGGTTATAGCAGCTGTTTACAAGTCTAAGTTTGGTGCACCTGGAAAGGGACCTGTGCCAAGGGAATTGCAACAATTGTTACTAGAAGATCTTAAGGTGTCCGCATCATACATGAAGTGTTACCGCGCAAAACATAAAGCGGTTCAGGGTGTCTTTGGGTCTGATGAGGAGTCTTACTTGAAGTTGCCTGAGTATCTCCACATGTTGAAGCTTGCGAACCCTGGAACTGTTGCTGATATAGAGACAGAGACTGATGAAGATGGTGACGAGCGCTTTCTCTATTTGTTTCTGTCTTTTGGGGCTTCGATAGCTGGTTTCCGTAAGCTAAGGCTTGTGCTTGTGATAGATGGGACACATCTTGGGGGGAAGTACAAAGGGGTTTTGTTGACTGCTTCTGGACAAGATGCCAATTTCCAGATTTTTCCACTAGCTTACGCTATTGTGGACAGTGAAGACGAGGATGCATGGACTTGGTTCCTACAGAAGCTTGAGAGGATATTGGGAGACTCCCCGAGGCTTGCTATCATTTCGGACCGAGCCACTTGCATTGCCACGGCTGTGAAACGTGTGTATCCTCGAGCTTACCATGGATTTTGCATCGTTCATTTAGCTAGAAATGTTAACTCAAGGTACTCAAGCAAAGGGTTAGCTAAGACTGTGGTTGCTTGCGCGACAGCGTTCAGACCCTCTGTTTACAAGGATCAGTATGCGAAGATTAGAGCCACTAACAGTGACTGTGGAGTATATCTTGGGAATATTGGAGTTGCTCACTGGACGAGGGTGAATTTCCCAGCGGACCGATACAATATTATGACTAGCAATATCGCTGAGCAGCTGAATAAAGCGCTAGTGGAAGGGAGGACATTACCTGTAAAAGAGTTGGTGATTTTCATTCAGAGGATGATGACTCGTTGGTTCAGGGCAAGGAGGACAAAAGCGGAGAAGCACAGAGGTCTTGTTAGTGTAGAGGTTGACAAGGAGTTGACTAAGAACATGGCATTTGTTAATGGTAGCCGTATAAACTCATCTACTGATTGGAGATGTGAGATTGTAAACAAATTTGGTAGGTCGGACCGTGTGCTACTTGATGAGAAGCAGTGCAGCTGCAAGTACTTTGACAAAATCAAGATACCGTGCGGACATGCCATTATGGCAGCAAACCATTTGGGTGTTCCTTATGATACTTTGGTTGCCAATTGTTACAAGACCACGACGTGGAGGGAGACCTACGCTGGAGTAATATCACCTCATGGAGACCCGCGTGATGTAGAAATACCTGAGGAAGTTACGAAACTGGTGTTGTTGCCTCCTTCAACTAGGAGACTTGCAGGCCGTCGTCGTAAGAATCGCATACCATCGACTGGTGACTTTCCGGTAAGTTCTTTCACTACGAAGTTTGCGTGGATGACACCAGCACCATCCACAAACTGATGTTTTAAGTAATTTTGATACAGGTTGGAAGAAAGAAGAAGGAGGTGCGGAACCGCTGCACTAGGTGTCGTCAGGAGGGACACAACCGCACGAGGTGCACTGCTCCCATTTGAGATGGTTTAAAAGTTGCACTGTCTGATGGAGAGTTTGTTGGAGGTTGTTGGTTTGGATAATATTTTTTGGTGATTAGGAATCACATAACTTCGGGGGTTTAAATTTTTTCACGAAAAATCGGCTGTAGTTGTTGTTTGTTGTTGAAGGATGCTATTTTGCAAAACTCTGTTTGAACGGATTCTGTTATGTAATGCGAGATCATTTAGTTTCTAGTTGTGTTTGAAAGTAGACCTTAGAATGATAACATGATGTTTCAATTTTTTTTCAATTCCCTTGTTATGTGTTGGTGAAAGTGATTTGATGCTCAACATAAGAATGAAGTTGTAACTGAGTAGCTTGTTGCTAAATTAGATAATATATCACATACTGAGATTACACCAAAGGTGAGGTTGCAGACGCAAAAGATTTGATGAACTGGATCTAAAACAGTCAGGAGCAGAAGCAAACCGCTTTTAAAATCAATTGAGTTTGAAATAAAACCATGCGGCCGCTCCAAGAACAGCAATGGCGACCGCTATGTTGTGTAGTGGTTTCGTGGTGTACTCCGTTGTGTCTTGGCCAAACGGGCTTCGATTGAGTTGTATTCCATTTTCAATATGTAGCATACGAGCTTCTTGAACAGCCATATGTTCCTTCGTGGTTTTTGAAAATGATTGAAGATCGTGTAGAAGATCAAGGCATTTGGCGTCGACCATCCTTATCTCGTCCATTATTGCCTCATCTTCCCACTTAAACAAATGATCTTCTGTTTCCCTCTGTAACCCTCCACCGAAAGAAACCAAGTTTTTGATTAAAAATCGAAAATGAGAAACAAATAATTTGATAGCTATTCATAAAAACATTGTTTCAATTCAGAAAGAATCCACACACCTGGGAGGCGATTACACATCTCGAGAACCTCCTATATGGGTTTTCTTTTGTTTTGGAGACGAACGTTTTCACGCTCATCCCGCACCAGCACCTAGTTGGGACGCCGTAAACGGTACGTCGGTTAGCAGATCTTGTTGCGGAGGAGGAGGAGGAGCTCATTTATGTGGAGTGAAGTTTGTTGTATTTTTTGTTGGTTGGCTCTGTTGTAACCGTAGCTGGATCTGGATAGGACTAACTTTGATGAGCAAAGTTGGATTAATAGTGAAGAGAAGTGACTGAGACTAAAAAACCGGAGAAGCTAAACCGGAAACCAATTAAATTAAGACCCAAAAATCAGAGCCCGGTTTTATTTGTGACTGAATTATAAAATTTAAATTTTTAAATGTTCAGCCTTCCCGCGCATATACTTGTCTGAACTTGGATTAGACAAGGATGGTGCCTTAAAAAGGTGGATATGGATGGTATTTGAAATCTTAATATTGTATTGACACTCTACTGTAGATGGGTTAGCTTTAGTGTCAGACCTCGAAGTCGCTGTTTTATAAAATTTGTTTTTATTCTTTAAGCAGTATAGGGTATAGAGTAGGGGGTGAAGGATATTGTGTTGTCATTTCGACCTTTTCACCTTTGGTCACTATCATAATGTGGATATGGATGATGTGAGTACAGAACATAGATAAAACAAATTGAAACAAAGGAGAGTTATAACATCCCGGATTAGCTTACAAAGACAAGGAGTAGAGTTGATACAGTACACGTAGATCCGATTAATCTAAATAACTGTAGCTTAAAAGTAAAATCAAATGCCGATAAGTTTTTGAGACAAGGTAAGGACGTCTGAAAATTGGTTTGGTTTAACAACTCAACCAAACAGGAGCAAAAGACCACCGTTGAACCGAGAGAAGAGACCTTTAAAAGAAGACCATTTTACCTGACTCGTTTATCTTGGGGTGCCTGTAGTAGGTGGGGAGCACAATAGTCTTGTAGAGGTCTAGGACGTACTGCTTACGAAACGCATCAACTAACCTATCTGTGATGCCTGACATGCATGGCTCTGGGTCACCGTGGGCATGCATTTCCATAAACTTAACACTAACGGGGCCACAATCACCTGATCTTTCATTGCAGTAGATATCCTTGGTGCGGATATAAGTGAACGGCTCTAGTCTACGGAATTGAGTCTGCTCGAACTTAGCAACCTTCTTTACAAGATAAGGAAGGGACTTCAAAACAGGAGTCATCAATTTGTCAACCTTCCTGTCGCTGTATAAAGTATGCATTGGGTCTAATACTTCAACGAGACCCAAGTCCAGGTTTATTGCTAGACCCACCCAGTGTCTGTCTTCCCAAATCATGGGAGTGTAGACAGTAGTCACATCCTCCATCCACTTCCTGCCTGGCATGAGTACAATTTCCGAAAGCTGCCTGTCCCAGTTGAATGTTTCCTTTTTGCGAGACCTGGCAAAGCTTGGATAGATTTCCTGAATAGAAGATGTCAGATATGGTGTAGTGAAGCACAGTTGCTGACATTCCAGGAGTCCAGCGTGCCTTTCAGACAACATGTGCATGAGCATGACCATGTGCTGCAGGGATGAAGAAAATTGAAATTAATGCTATGTTTGGGTTGCAACACAAACATGAAAAAGTCAGATACAAAAGTAGTGTGTTACTTACATATGTTTTCGTCCACTCCATAGGCTTAGCAAGTAGGAGGAGGAAATTGTTTGAGAAAGATAGTTTTGATGGTGTGTTGTGAAACCTGAAAGAAAGCAGATAGTTTAACAACCGAATTCTGGAGTTAAACGAAAATGGATATGGAGATGATAGGTACTTACGCCTCTCCGAATTTCGATATTGATTTAAAGAAGAGATCCCATTGAATCTGAGGTAGTGGAGAAATGAGATTAGTCGATGGGATATCTTTGCAGAGGTATAACTCCTTAGCGACGTAGTTCTCTTCCATGCATGGAAAATAGGTCGGTGTTTTCCTTGGTGGAGTTCCCTCGCAATCGCTCAGCTCAACTACGTCTGATGGTTGAGGCTGTGAAAACAAATTGTTGATGAGGATATGAAAAATGCGATATTTAGAGGTTATTCATATGAGGTCTCCTTTCAATTAGAAAAGAGTAGAATTGTATTAACATACCTCAGAAACCTCAATGGCTGTGGTAGTTGTAGAAGGGGTTCTGGATGTAGCTGTGGCTGAAAATGCGTTGACTCCTCCTGCATGAACCGCAAACCCGGGGCTCTTTGATGGAGAACGATCGGTTGAGCAAGGTTGTGGGGACAATGGGAACAAGCAAGCCCTACGCGTTGATGGCCCTGCTGAAGAGTCGTAAATAGGTAGTGTTGGTGTGATAGGGTCAGGACAAATGGGAGAGTGGATTTCAACACCATTGAACAGAACTTCATGGAAAGGGGGGCTTGTTGGAGTGCGTGGTGTCGATATGTGGATATCGACTGGAGCTGCGCTGTTATCATACAATGGCTGATCATCAATCGGTGATTTTGGAAACTCTAGAGCAGCATTGTGAGGGGGGGGACTGTGTACGGATGATGAATTGTGGATGAGGTTGACGTGGACGGGTGATGTGTGTACAGCAGACGTCTGGATGGGCGCATTGTGGATGTTGGTTTCCGGTAGAGAATCAATGTCTGCCCTATCTTGTTGAAGATACTGATGTGCGGCGTATTGGCTGACAAGGGGAGAGACTGAAAGATTAGCATCAACATCCAAGTCCTTCTGTAGCTGTAAAACAGAGCATAAGGTGGATAGTGGGGTCAACACTAACAAGAGAGCGGGTTTAGTAAAAAATGGCTGAACATGCTCACCGCGGTCACTGAAGTGTGGATTTGCTGGTCCAGTGGGGAAGCAGATACAGTAGCATCTGCATCCATGTCCTCCACGTGCTGTAGAACAGAGGGAATTAGGAAACTCCCGTGACATATATTAGGGTTTAGCTAAGGTGTGAGCATCACTTACAACGTTTAAGGTTGCGTCGTTGATAGTAGCCGGCTGAAATTGCTGCTCCATTTGAGCGTTGTTCTACAATGATGAAAAAAATAACAACAAGACAGGTGAGTTAGATCATCCCCTATGGAGTGGTTGTGAAATTAAAACAGAAACGGTTGTGGACTCACGAGACTATTGCGGGCTTCTTGAGAGTTGGATTCTGCGGGGTCGGTCTGGCATCCTTTGTCTAAACGGTGACATGTGGAGACTCTTTTGTCTGAGTGATGGCGTGACTTTGAAGAGGCCAGAAGAGTTTGGAACGACGATCGTTTGAATGAGGGATGAGGCTTCCTAATTCGTAACTGTTTCCTGAAACTCTTGAACTGATTATTCAATTTGGAGACTTGTGATGAAAGGCTGGAAATAATAGCCAACAGTTGGTCGTGATGACTGATGGTGGGAGCAGCTCTGGTGAAGTACGTGCTGATGCGTCTCTGCTTGCGGGAAGACAATGGTTTCATTAATGTGGAATGTCTGAGCTTCACGTTTTTGCCTCGTGGTTTCCTTGAGCGTGTGGATCTCTTCTTGATTTCCTCTTTGCGGACCACGGTTGGGAAAGTTATGAAAGGTTCAGATGCATCTCCACCAGGCCACATGGCCTTTGTGAACGGCTGTCTATCAGCAATAAGTTGCTCCATGTAAGATACAGCCTCGTCTTCACAGATATCCGGCCATATTCCCCACCCAGGTTGTGGTTGTGGACGTAAAGGTATCAGAGTGGTGACTTGGAGCTAGATCAACAAAACGAAAGCGTAAGAAACGTTACGAAGCATGATGTAATTTAAAAACTGCAAAAAAGTTAACAAGTCTCACCTTGGGATCAGCTTCGACACCGTGGATGTCGAGCGTTGCAATAGGTGGGTGATTGGGTAGGCGATCTTCCTCGAGGTCCATGATGGTGAGTGTGTCATACGGGGCTTGGATAATGGAGAGCAGTTTGGGTACAGCAGCAAATGCAAGCAGTTGCAGCGCCAGTGGGAAGCCCTGAAGTCTATAGGTTTCCTGCTTGAGGAGTTCAACGAGTTTTCCAGGAGGGTCGGGGCATGAACGTTTGTGAAACATAGGAGGTTTCATGCAATTGATGGTCTTGAGGAACGACTCTCTTCCCCAAGGGTGACGAAAGAAAACGTCAAGATGTTCGACTAGCTTAACGAACCTCGGTGTTGGCCGTGGCTTCTGCTCGTGAGCTATAAGGACTCCATCTACAATGATTATTAAGGCGAGACGGACTTTCCTCCAGCTTGGCATGTCTGTGGCTTTCTCTAGCTTGTGAGCTAGGTCTTCAATGGTAGTGAACCTCTTCTTCCCAATGAGACTAACCCAGTAGGGATCTTTACGCGGGTCTGAAAGCATTTTGGCTTTGGGATTGTAGTCTGGTGGAAACGCATCGCAAGGAAGACCCGTTATTGTCCCAAATTCTTGAAGCCCAAAACGGAGGGGAATGCCAGCAAATACAGACCAGAGCGTGTGTTTGTCAACACAGATAAGTTGTCTCGTCAGGAACGAGTGTATAAGTTTCCCCGAGACAGAACACTGGCGTGCTGGGAGATCGAATAACTTCCCAAAGCATGATGCTCTTATGATCTCGAACTCCTCTGTACCACGAAGAATATGTCGGATAAAAGCTAGATAGTCAGGCTTCGAGTAAATATTGAGACGGTAACAGGGGTATCGATCGGTAGCAAACAGCCTCTGGGGAAGGCGATTGTCGTGATTATCTTCTTCTGATAAAACAATAAAAATACGATGTGAGATGTGGTAGGGGTTGTATAACAAAAAAAATTGATGTTTAGGAAGAGATGGGTGGAGAAACCCTAGTTCGAAAATATATTGAAAGAATGAAATGGATTTCGATGGAAAAACCCAAGTTCGAAAATTCTGTAGAATTTAAACTCTGTTCTGTATAAAGTGAAAACAGAGTACATGCAGTAGGGTATAGTTGTCTGATTATATAATCTGATGTTTTGTACCTTAGAGATGTCGTAGGTAGACAGTTAAAAACCCGATTATAGTATATAAAATCGATTAATCTCATGGAAACAGAAATGGGGTAGTATGTTAATTGAATTTTGAGTGTATAATCAGAGTATATGCAGTCGGTAGACTGTTAAAACCCAGAATAATCTCCCGGAAAAAGAAAAAGTAGGAGAGGAGAAAAGGAATTACCTTCCATGACGATGAAGGAGGAGAAAGGGAGGTCGAGATCGAGATGATGTAGAGAGGAAATGGACGCGAGCTAATGAGAAAAGGTTATGGTTTGACTGTGGATTGTAAATGATATGGATAGGTAAAGCGAAACAGATCCAGAACTGTGGGCCAGAACAAAATTGAAATTTGAATGCTTTTGGCTGGACCGGCGGGATATATTGAACCGAAGAGCTATTTTCACAACCAACCGGTTTAGTAAGATAAGGGATATTATGGTATTTTAGTCTAAGGAAAGTATGTAAGAAGTGGTAAGTGGTTAAATGTGATAGATGAAAGTGGGAAAGTAGCTCAATGAGTAATAAATTCAAGTAATTAACCATCATACTAAACACATTTCAAGAAATATGTGTTGTTATATTATGAGAGATGTAATATGGTATCTAAACATATAGAGCATTAAAATGTAGCTAGATCTGTAGGGATTGGTCAAACTTGCGATCATGATGTGAATAAGGTAGATGAAGAAGGTGGAAACCTTTGGACTTGAGGATATTTCCATTTTAAAGCATAAATTTCCATTTTAGTTATTCATATGCATCATCATCATCTTTTCTTCTTCTTTTTCCTTCTTACCTTGTTATTTAGGATTAAGAAACTAAAATTGAAAATGGAGATTTATAGATGTCGCATATATATAGGATATGCGGGGTAGGTTAAGACAGATATTAAAGGGGAGGTAGCAACCTCCTTCTGATGCAGATAAATATTTGGAATATTTCCATATATCTTACTATTTATTTTATAAATTA
>OVBX01006810.1:0-11442 GCA_900406325.1 Erucastrum elatum
CCCTAAAACATTAAAGATAATTATCTAAAATAATAAATAAAATCAATAATAATTAAAATATTAAATATTTCTTAATATTCTATCTGCATCATTCTCTCCGGGTTGGAGAAGATTCGTCCTCGAATTTTGTTCGTAGTCTTTGAATCCATCTTGTTTTCCAAGAAACACTCTTTCTCGAATCTTCAATAGCATGTTTTGCACGAGTTTTGCACGGAACTCTTTATAACTTGAATCTTCATAAATTCGGTTTTGCACAAAGTTCGCACGCCTCAGATTATCAAAATTCTGTATAAAATCTTCATCAATACGATTTCGCCCTATTTTTGCACGGAACTCGTACTGCACAGACTTTGCACGAATCTCGTCCAGCCCAAATTTTGCATGAATCTCGTCCTGCCCAAATTTTGCACAGACGAAATTTGCGAAAGAATTTTTATTGAAGATTAAGTTGACAACACAGACATCATCTTCATAGACGTCGTAGATTGGATCTCCATAGATCTCTTGATAGACCTCATGGTTCTCTTCTTTCTCAACAAAAGGACTTTCGTCCAGGATAGGATAGATGCTACTACTCATCATGACATCCAGAATTGTCTTCGATTGAGAAATCAAAGAAACCTGGCTCTGATACCAAACTGATGTAGCGGAAGCTTTGTAGGATAGAACTAGAGATCTGTTGATTCTGAGAATACCCGGAAAACTAGGTTTGCACAATGAATCCTATTGATTCTCAGAATACCTAGGATCAAAGTCTTCTTAAATTCGTTGAGATCACCAATGATCTACCGAAAACAAGGATTAAAGAGAGTTCCTCAACTTTTATTAATTAACTCATAAACTGAATACAAATTTAAGCCTAGACGGCAATATATAATAAAACCAGAAAACCCTAAAACAATAAAGATAATTATCTAAATAATTAATAAAATAAATAATAAATATTTGGAAATATTCCAAATATTTATCTACATCAGAACTCCATAATTAGTCATTCACACTTGAGTTTCTTACAAGAACATAAATGTGTTAGAAAAGAGGAATGATACTAAAAGGAGAAGAATTAAAACGTCGGCTAAATTGTAACAGCAGATTGGACGCATCAAACTCATAGAAGCTAAAAACTTTCATTTCCTGTGCATCCATGTCAGTAATTCACTGTTGTTATCCCAATGCTAGTTTATTTAAAATAACAAATGTCATGCAAGGCTCAAATGTCAAAATAGACCATGTAAGTGAAAGAAAAAAGAAATGACAGAAGTGCTCACTCCTAATGTGTTCTGGTTTCTTTGTCCATTATAGGAATATATCTAATGCATTGAACCCAATCTATGATGTCAATAGTCTCAGACTCTCAGGTATAATCGTGTTGTTTGAGCATAGTTATTTATATTTTCTCAGTAAGCACCCACTTGAAAAATATTTAGAAATAAATTTCCTAATATTCTTGAAATTATAAATTAAATGGTTCTAAAACCAAAATAAAACTCAAAAAAAAATGTACAGGTAATATTTATTGTACATAAACTTATATAAGTAGGATAAAATATTCAGATTAAACTAAGCTTGAATTATTTTATATGTTTTTCATTACGAGATACATAATTTTTAATAATATAAAATAACAAATTTTGAGTGGTAAAGATTCAAATCTGTTAGACAAAAAAAATATTTAAACCTATATTTTCGAAAATTGTCTAAAAATTTGTGTTTTAATAATATTAATATATATATGTATATATAATACTGAAATAAATATAAATTATAATTTAAAACAAATATTATAGAAAAATCCCGGGTGTAGCACGGGCCCGACCCTAGTCTAAATAATAGAAACTTCTAATTTTCTCTCATTGATTTGCATAGCAAACACACAAGGATTTGTCAAATCTGCCATTTATGTAACCTTGAAGTGGGCCAATACGAATCTGGGCCAGCTTTTTGATGTAACTACTTAGTCAAGCTTAATATTGTGGTGGCTCTCTATACAAGCTAAGTTGCTCCAACTCCTGCTGAATAAGTATAGCTAAATAATAAATGGTCGTTTGATTCAGTCTAAGCATTGTATAGAAGAAATAAATACCTTTGAGCTGGACTGTGCGTGCAAGTCATGTGTTGAAAAAGGCTTTTGCCACAGGCCCCGGGGAAATATAGTTATTTTAGGGCTCCCAGTATCCAACATGTTTGTTATAGTGTAGTGGTAGAGAGAGGTTGATGGGTGAGCAAGGGACTCTCGATTCAATTCTTCCCTTTAACAAGTTTTTGTTTTTAAAAAATTGCCTTAGGCCTCTCATCTAGCCTAGGCATGTCACTGCCTTTGAGAGGAGTGGCTTGAATTGTTTTAAAACTTTCCAACTTAAATTTTCTTGGGGTGAATTGTTGAAGTTCTTTATTTCTCGAAATCCCAAAAACTCTTCTTCATTTGGCATTGTATTAAAATACAGGCCCTGGCTCAACCAATTGTACATATTTCACTGCTACTGTAATTCCCCTATGACAGAAATCAACTCTTAACCTATAGTTTGCTCAGTCATGCATCTGAATTTCAATTTGTAAGACTATGTACAATGGTTTTAAGATTCAAATCTTTCTTCCACCTGATCATTCAACACACATTCAATTTTTATTCATTACAATGGTTTTTTTTAGCGCATGTCCAACTCCATTCTAGTTGATAGTGAAAATGTTCCAATAGTACTCTATTTTTCACTCTATAATAGTATAAAAATGAGTTTACTCTATATATACAGTAAGTTGTTTTTTTTTGTCTATCACTCTATTTTCCACTATAAAATAGAGAACTATTGGAGTATTCACAACTCTATTATATAGTCACTCTATTTTAGAGTGAACCACTGGAGATTGTCTTAATAAAATTTAACACCCTGTTTATAAATTAAAAGTTATTTTTTTCTATATCCAAATTAAATAAACTTAATCTCTATTGATTGAGAATTTAAAACGATAAAATTTTATATAAAATGTAAAACTAAATTATTTAATTTATAATAAAATTGTTGGTTTTATGGGTTTAGATAATCTGTAGGATCACACTATGGTTATCCAAAAAAGGTTATTGGTTTGAAATAACAAAGATAATGTGAAAATTCAAAAGTTCTTAGAAAGTAACATTTAACACTAGTGGTCCCTATTTTCTTCTTATAATCTTTTCAACACCAATTAATTCACATCATCAAATTGCATTTTCAACATCTCTATTGCAGTGATTCAATACCAATCAAATAATGCATGGCTCATATTCTCACAAAAAAAAACATTAAACTTGGTATTTTTTCTGTTGCATGCTAATAATTTTAAATAAAATGTAACTGGTCCCCATCTTATATATTAAAAGAGAATTCATGACTTTTCAATCATGTATGATTTTTAACTAAATGGACTCTTACTAGGAATAAAAATTTTAAATATGTGTATTATTTATTCAACTATACATTTTATTTTAAGTTAATAATAAAAACACAATTAATTCAAATAAGTAGCTTCCCATTATTATAGGGATTTCATAAATAGTAGTAACAATCTATTGAATATTTGAACTAATATAATTATATTTAGTGTATATAAATAAAAAATTTCGGAAAAAACTGTTTAAAATATGTTAACAAGAACTTAATTTTCAAAAATTATATGTAAATATTTTAACTAATTTTGTAACTAATTTTAAATATTATTATACCCTAATATTTTCAGTTATCGTTTATAAAATAAAATATTAAATATTCTATCTTATTTTTATCAATTATATAAAAATCAAGCATATTAAAAGAAGATTATTATGTTGATTTAAATATTTTTAAAATATATTAATATTCAAAAAACAAAGTTTCGATAATTTCTTAATGATAAATGAAATACAATTTTTCATTAATATATATAGAGAGTTATTATTTTTATAATTTAAAATAAAAATTCAAACATACTTTTATCTATTTTATATTCGTAATCAATCATGTTAAAATAAAATTTATTATATTGAACTACATATGATAAAATTATATTAAATTGATTGCTAATAAATTTTATTTTCATACATATAAAATATTTATGTTAAAAATAATATTCAATGGCAGACTAAAATACATTTATAAAAATTAACATATCTTAGATTTTTGTATATACAATAATATATTATGTAAAATGAATAAACATAGAAACTATTACAAAAATAAAATCATGTTTTTTTAGCTGGTAAAAAATTAATATAAATAAAATACAAAATAATTATTAAAATCATGTGTTTTTCGAGCACATTGATTTTTTAATAATTAAATATAAATACAATAAGATAAATATATAATAAGAAGAAACAAATACATATGATGATTAAGTAAATGATTATTTACAGCATATAACTATAAATTATTATATTTGAAATATAAACATTTAAATATATGATTAACACTAAATAATAGTCTAAAACAAATATATATATACATACAAAATAGAAAATATATATGGTCGAAATCTAGTAAATGATTAACCAATTAGAACAACCTCAAAATTTGGAAATTTCGTACGTCATCGTGCGTGTGTTTTGGTAGTGTAGCTAATGATATATAATTTGATACTTCTGAGATGTGTAACCATGCATTATCCAATCTAATCTATACTATTAAAAGTAGCCTTTTGAGGCTCCAGAAGCCGTTCACATCAGCGAAAAAAAATTTCTCAGAAAGATGACACGTGGCATTTTAATATTATTGATAAATATAATTTCAAAAATAATAATATGTAAATTTCAAAAATAATAATATGTAAACATATAACATAAAAATGGAAATATTAAATTAAACATATGTAAGATTATCATTGTACTACTTTTTAAAAATTACCGTTTTACTTAAAAATTGTATTACTGAAGTTTTACATTTTTGAAAAATTGATATAATATTTAGCTTTGTAATTTAATATAAATATAATTTCGAAATAATAAATAATATGTAAACATATAACATAAAAATGGAAATACAAATTAAACATATGTAAGATTACCATTTTGGATTAAAAACCTATCGAATTGTTACAAGCTAACTATTATTAATATAGCCCACATTATTACTCTAACCTATCCGAAATATTACAAATAACCGACCAATCCATGCCCATTACTCAAATCCAACGATAATAACACATCCATCTCTTTCTTGCCACTCAAGATATCATACTAAAAAAATGTATAGTTTACATTTTAAATACATTAAATATTATTTTACATTTTAAAGTTAATATAAAATTTTAAGAATGGAAATACTACAATAAATATTTATCTTAAATCTAAAAAAGAGCAATTCAAATTTTCTTATATAGTTTACATTTTAAATACATTAAATATTATTTTACATTTTAAAGTTAAAATAAAATTTTATTAAATGAGCCTTTCGAAGCTCCATAGAGCGTCCACATCAGCGAATAATATTTCTTCCGAAAGATGCCACGTGGCATCGTTATTAAAAAATAGAACATAAATAAAAAATAAATATACAGTATACGAAAAAAATAGATAATAAGTAAATATATCATATTAGAAACATAAATATTACATTAAACATCTATCGTAATATTACCATTCAGATATAATATATAAAAAATTAAATTAAATATATATCTGAAAAATGTATAGTAAAATAATAATAAGTAATTATACTATATAAGAAATAAAATATTATTTTAAAATCTATTCTTAATATTAGAATAAGTAATTATGTAAGAGTCATAAGTAAATATACAATTAAAAAGTAAATAATTACATAAGTAATTATGTAAGAATCATAAGTTAATATTAGAATAAGTAAATAAATAAGAAGTAAATATATAATATATATAAGAAGTAGAAATATTACATTAACCTTCTAACGTAATATTATCTTTTTTACATCCTAATAGTATTATATGGTATAAAAGCGAAAACAATATAATGAATAAATAAATAATATAAAAAGTAAATATACAATTAAGAACTGTAAAAAATAAACTATAAAAATATCTGAAAAATGTACAATAAAATAAAAATAAATAAATATACAATATAAAAATATAAATATTATATTAAAATTTTATTGGTATATTAGAATAAGTAAATATAAAATATAAGAAAAAATAGAAAAAATAAATATACAGTACAAGAAATAAAAATATTAGATTAAAATTTTACATAATATTATTATCTGATATAACATAAAATAGTTAGAATAAGTAAATATACACTATAAGAAAAATAATAAAAAAAATATACAATATAAGAAATAGAAAAACAAAATTAAACATCTATCTGAAAAATGTATAATAAAATTAATAATAAGTAAATATATAATATAAACATTAAGAATATTACATTAAACATCTATTACAATATTATAATAAGTAATATAAAATATAATACAAATCAATAATAACTAAATATACAATATTAGAAATAGAAAACTACATTAAACATCTATCTAAAAAATGTATAAGAAAATAAATAATAAATAAATGTAAAATATTAGAAGCAAAAATATTACATTAAAATTATCATAATATTACAATTTGATATAAAAGCAAAACAGTTAGAATAAGAAAATATAAAATATAAGAAAAAATAAATAATAAGTAAAAATAAAATAATATACGAAATAAAAAAAATACATTAAACATTTATCTGGGAAATGTGTACTTTACATTTTTATTGTTTCCAAATATTTTTATGTGATGTCACCCACTTATTTCGCATTCAAGCACATCGCTATAAATGTCTCTGCAATGTAAGAACACACATAGTGACTCATATGGCAGAAAAAAACTATCGAAGGTGAAATAGTCACATGTACACATATTGGTGAAAGAGTCTTGCTCCCAATAATCATTTTATCTTCAATAGTTTCAGACCATCCATTTATAATTAAGAAAATATTGTTTCCAATAAGAGTATGCTTTGCAATGACCATAAAGAAAAGTCAAGAAAAATATTGAAATCAAATGATTATATATTTTCCCAAACAAGTTTTCAGTCATGGTCAGCTATATGTTTCTCTTTAATAACATCACCTAAAGACTTAAGCATCTTACAAAAAGAAAAATACTCAGCAGCTGGAATGAATAACATTGCCTACAAAAAAATCTTCAACAAGATCTTTCAGTAATAAGGCATGCAAATCATACACAAATCTAATTAAATATTAGACATGTCTATTCGGTATACAAGTTTCTGAATCTAAAAAAAATAAAGAGTAAAATCAGACCGATAAAAAATATGAAAAAAAGACAGATGTTGAGTTGAAAAGTGATGAAGGAAAGCTTCTTTTATATAGAAAAATATACTTGGATAAGTTCACATGCAGATAGTGAAAACCCAATTTATAGAAAGTCTTACCCATATAGCTTCATTACTCATAATTTATTCATCTCCATGCATAAGTGTCTCACACATTCTACAGAACAATATACAAATGCAAAGAAAGAAAAAAACATATCCATCATTCAATATTGCAGTTATAGAGTTTGCAATCGCAAAAAAATATAGAGTAGAGACTGCATTTTGAATAAAAATATATGGTTTCTAAATCAGTTAGATGGAGATATTGGCAAGAGAAAAATTATTAAAATATTACCATGCACATGATTGTTTTCAGTCCTCTCTTTTCACTCATAACACAAATGAGCAAGAATCATTCTCCCCTAAGAAAAAGAAAACATAACGAGACCCAACTATTTTGGAATGACGATAACTAAAAAACCAAGTCAAGATTTATCATAAAAAAATAAACTAGCTATAATCACATGCCAGCGACAGTAATACACACCAAATCTATATTGTATATAAATGTTTTATAATTTTTGCATTAATAATTGATGTTGTAAAAGATAATAATAATTGGATATTATGTTTTACATTGTGGAAAGAGATACAAATTAATATTTGATTGTGATATACATTTACTTATTATTCACCTTTCAAAACTGAAATGTGATTTTGTTGTATTGAAATTTATTTATTTTTCTTAATTATGATATGTATCTTAACTAAAATTATTAAATTAAGATATGCATCTTAACTATAATCATTAAAACATTAAAAATTATGATATATATATATATATATCCTATATATGTGTATCATATCCTATATATGTGTATCATATCCTATATATATGTATCATATCCTAAATTAGAAAAAAAAATAAAAGACTCGGGCGTAGCCCGGGTTTAACTCCTAGTTATAACTATTAAAATGAACCTTTTGAAGCTTTTGGGAGCGTCCACATCAGCGAAAAAAATTTTGCTAGAAAGATGCCACGTGTTACTATTATCAAAAAAATAAAAACAAAATAAAATGTAAATAATATAAAAAAATATAAATAATAAGTGAACATACAATATAAGGAAAAACAAACAATAAGTAAATATACATATAAGAAATAGAAATATTACATTAAACATATATCTAAAATAATATATATTTTATATTTTAATTATTTCCAAATATTTTTTTAAAAGTGGTATTACAATATTAGTAAATATTATATCAATCATATATTTGAAATAACATATAGTTTTATATTTAAATTATTTCGAAATATTATATTTATACTAATAAAATGAACTATTTGAGGCTCTGTAGTGCGTCCACATCAGCAGAAAATTTTTTCTCGAAAGATGCTACGTAGCAATGGAGAATTATTATTAAGAACAGTAAATAAATAATAAGTAGATATTCAACATAAGGAAAAATAAATAATAAGTAAATATACATATAAGAAATATAAATATTACATTAACATCTAACGTAATATTATCATTTGATATAAAAACCAAAAATTTAGAATAAATAAATATATAATATAAGAAAATATAAAAATTAAATATACAATATAAGAAATATAAAAACTAACTAAATTAAATATATATCTGAAAATTGTATAGTAAATAAATAATAAGTAAATACACAATGTAAGAAATAAAATTAAACATATATTTACAGTATTATAATAAGTAAATATAAAATATAAAAAAATTAAATATACAATATAAGAAATATAAAAAATAAATTAAACATATATCTGTAAATATATAATAAAATAAATAATTAGTAAATATAAAATATGAAAAATAAAAGATACTACACTAAAGATCTATCGTCATATCACAAATGTTTATAAAAACAAAAAAATTAGAATAAATAAATATACAATATTAAAAAATCCATTAAACATCTATCTAGACAATTTGTAGTTTTACTTTTTAATTATTTCTAAATACTTTTATATAAATAGACTATTTATCTCGAACTCAAACACATCGCTATAAATCTCTTTGTAATGCAACAACATTCATCGTGACGCATATGGCAGAACAAGCTGTCGAAGATGAAATAGTCACATGTACAAATATTGGTAAAAGAGTCATATTCCCAATAAGCATTTTATATTCAATGGTCTCACATTCATACCTAAGAGAAAACAATTTTCAATAAGAGTATACTATGCAAAGACCATAAATAAAAACCAATGATAAAGCTTGAAATCAGTGATTCTGAATTTGCCTAAAGCATTTTCAGTCATGGCTAGCTATATGTTGCTCTTGCAAAATTAACAACACATGAAAACTTAAGCATCTTACAAGCAGTGGCAGATTTAGAAGTTATCTTGATCCGGGGCATACACATATTTATCAAATATCAACAGAGGCATTTGATAAAAAAAAAAATTTAAAATACACTAAAATTTTAAAATCTATGGTGGGCAACTGCCCCACCCTTTGTCTATGTACATCCGCCACTGCTTACAAGAAGAAAAAAGCTCAGGAACTAGAGTGAGTAATATTGTCTACATAGAAATCTTCAACAACATCTTCCAATAGTAAGGTCCACATATCATAAATAAATCTATTTAAATATATATACACAAAATAATATACATGTCTTTTCACTATACAAGTTCCTAAATTTGACAAATACAGAGAAAAAATATACCGATGAAAAAAGATGAGAAAATATAGAATACATAGATGAAAAGCAATGAAGGAAAGCCTCTTTTATATAGGAAATCATAGTTTCTTCATGTCCATGCATGAGTGTCTTACATATTCTACACATTTAATCTTGCGGCATAGCGCTTGCAAGCATAAAAGAAATATAGACTAGAGATTGTATTTTGAATAAAAATATATGGTTTCTAAACAGTAAAATGGAGATATTGGCAAGATAAAAAATATGAGAATATTACCATTCACATGATTATTTTCAGTCATCTCCTTTTAACTCATCGCACAAATAAGTAAGAATCATTCTTCTCTAAGAACAAAAAAATAACAAATTACAACATTTTGGCATGATGTTATGTAGTACTAAACAATGACTAAGAAACCAAGTTCATATCTATCATAAACATATACACCAGCTATAGACACATGCAAGTAACGGTAAGACACAACCAAATCTATCATAAGAAACTGCAACACAAGGAGTCAGGGATACAACCAATTCCATCTTAATCAAACACACCAATCATAAACACATCTACAATTGATATTACAAGTTAAAGAGTATATCATATTGATCTTTAAGATGTACACATAGCAGGATCTCAAAACAATAAGTAGTGGTGTTGCCATAACATGATGAAAAGAAACTCAATGCCACAAAGAAGAAGTTTAAAAGTTACTAAATAACATGATGCTAACAAAAACTAAATGTGATAACCATAAAATATTTCAAAGATGGAACATGCAGCAAAATCTACCACGAAAAGTCACAGCACGAAACAACCTTAAAAGTGTAAATATAAATATGCGGATAACATAATTAAATGATGATAAAGGTTTCTATTTTAGACATCGTTAAACACAAATATCTAATTTTATTGTTTGTACGAAAAATAAACATAATCAAAACTAAATATCATAGAAACTCATCAACTAATTTAAATCATTTTCCAAACTTTGACTATACAAAACAGAAATCAAGATAGCAATTACGAAAAAGAAAGAAATCGATCATCATAATTGATAAAAGAAAACATGATCAAGGTTGAGAGCGAGAAGAATGGTGAAGGAGAAGAGAAAACTATGCGATGCAACCGTTTGAAATGACTTCCAAACTTTTCTCCAACTCACTATTCTTCTCTGCACCAATATTTCTTTACTTTTAAGTCCACAAATCAATATGGGAAACTGATTGTGTGAAACTGGAGATTTTTTGCGGAAAAATTCAAGAGGCAATCACGTTAGAGAATAGAAAAGATTTTGTTATTGGAAAAAAAGTTTTTTCAAGCCGACAAATTCCACGACAAAAACAGATGATAACAAGTTTAGTTTACGATAATACCATTTTACTTTTTGTGTGTGATTTTGTATACAAATGAATGAAAATTTTGAAATTTTAACACTAGATTTAGATTAAAGGTACAACTATTAGTTAGATGTTTATTTGCTAAAATAATTGAAGTG
>OVBX01006812.1:0-11877 GCA_900406325.1 Erucastrum elatum
TATGTTGAAGCAATTTAGGGATTTTGATGCAGAAAGGACGGCAGATGTAGGTGGACATGAATACGTCAGCCATTCATAACGTTATTGAGTTTTAACCCTAACTAAAGTTGATCTCCTGTTAGACTAGAATAATATACATTAGTCAAGGCTTCTGTTTTCTTGTACTACTGAAAAATAAAAGTAAAGCTGAAAAATATGTGGGCTTCCATCGCATATGATCCATTTGTGAATTCGTTGGCACAAAATCAGTCGTCGGTAGCAAAATGTAGTGGAAGGTGGTGTTGCTGATTTTAAATACTCGAAGATTTATGAAGTTGTAGTTAGAAATACTAAACGAATAAATATTTCCCTGGAGACTTCTGAGCTTTGAATTTTTTTAACAAAAGTGGAATTTTAATGAATGTTTACCTAACGCAACATCTCTTCTTAGTAGAGGGAGGTCTGGGACTGCGGAAGCTCGGAATCTGGAACCTCGCCTCGGTAATGAAACTGATTTGGATTCTCTTTTTCAAGCCTCACTCCATTTGGTCGCTCTGGTACAAAACAGAGGTCCTAGAAGGTGATTTAAGTAATTTCTGGGTCATTAACACTAAACAGAAAAACTCCTGGTTAGCGAACAAGCTTTTTCTCCTCCGCACTACTACTTACAATTTTATCAGGCATCTGGTTGGTAATGGGGAGACAACCTACTTTTGGACTTTAAATTGGTCTCCTTTTGGTAAAATTAGAGATTTCCTGCAAGGAGAATCAAGCTTGTCAGTTGGTATCAGATCCTCTTCAACTCTGGCAGAACTTTGGGATACTGATCACTGGGTCCTGCCTCCGGCGAGATCTGAGAAACAGGTTCAAGTCTATTCCTATCTCTCTACTCTTCAGATCACTCTGAATGTTGATGAACTACTCTGGGCACCTGAGGGATCCCCTGAAACTTCCTACTCAACCAGGAGAATGTATAATCTTCTAAGGCACCCGGATCCAACGGTCCCATGGCACAAGCAGGTGTGGTTTGGAGGTGGAATTCCCAAACATAAAATTAGAGTCTGGTTAATGGTCCTTAACCGCTGCCCCACACGTGATCGTTTACTCCAATGGGGACTCCAAACTGATGGCAACTGCCTCCTCTGCAATTCACACCCAGAATCTAGATCGCATTTATTCTTTCAGTGTGATTACTCATGGGAGATTTGGTCCATTATTACACGGCGCTGTGCTTTCTCCCCCTGTCGAGACTGGGACACCACCCTACTGAATATCAGGACGTTCAGGGGAACAAAGGAGCCCAGGAAACTACTGCTTCTAGCTTGGCAAGCAACAATCTATCTCATCTGGTCAGAGAGAAACAACAGACTTCACAGTAACAACTTCCGTTCCTCACACTCTATTGTTACTGAGATTGATCGTACAATCAGGAGAAAGATTGCTTCTTTCCGCATACCAAGCCCGGCCCTCTCCTCAGTCCTTATGCAACTATGGTTCTCAGGCAACTAACCTGATCCCTCGCCTCCTCTCTTTCCTCTCCTATTTCCACTATTTGATAATGACAGATTTGGTTCTTTAATGTAAGGGCCCTTGGCTCATTAGCTTATGCTTGTAACATTTGCTCTTTTGCAATTTCAATAGAAAAGTTTTTATTAAAAAAAAAAAAAAAAACATCTCTTCTTAGTATTGCAAGAGAAAACGGCGGTTATATAATTCATACTCTTCTTTTTTTATTGCAAAGAATAATTCAATGGGGTAAAATATGGTATGTTTGTATCTGAAAATATGCTAAATTTGTAAATATTATTGCTGTTCCAAAAAAAATTGTAAATATTATTGCATGTTACAGAATCAGTAAAACTAAGTCGAAGTGATCCATTTCCAAAGAAGCATAAACTAGTAACAATTAGGAGGTTTCATCACCAGAAATCTGATTTGATGTATTACTTTGAAATTCAACATTTTATCTTGCGATGCTTTAAAATTCCAAGAAAAATATCTGGGCCATAGTAATGTCCTAAAATAGGCCCATCAGCGAACAAAGGGAATCCATCACATGAAACCTTCCGGTTCATAAAGAAGCTTTACGATAACGATGGTAATTGGTTAATAAAAAAAACGTGAGCGAACCACCAGACCAGCAGACACAAGACCGATCGGCGATTAGCTGTCTGAAACCAAATTCCGCCAGTGAGAAATCGGAAACATCCGCTAAGCAAAAAAAGATGATGATCTCTCAGTTCTTCGTCTTATCTCAGCGTGGAGATAACATCGTATTCCGTGACTGTAAGCTCTCTAATTCTCTCCCTCTCTCTGGATCTTAGTTGTCTCTTTTTCGTGTGAAGTGTTCCCTTAAAGCTGCTCTAAGCTCATTGATCTGTTTGATCTACCATCAGTTTTTATCTGATCACACATATGCTTACTCGAATTTCCAATTAGATTATACGATTTGATAGAGAGCTGTTATCCTATCAGATCTTCTTGCATCAAAGTTACTTTCTTTCGTTTCGCTGGGGAAGAACCTTGTTTGCTTGAACGCTTTTGATTTGATTTGGTTTGATTGGATTCACTTGAGATTTCGAAGATGTGTAATGGTTTATTCCCACAGACCGAGCTGAGGTACCGAAAGGAAGTACAGAGACGTTCTTCCGTAAAGTCAAGTTCTGGAAGGAGGATGGTAATGCAGAGGCACCACCTATCTTTGTAGGTACCCTCGTACTCATTAGAGATTATCAATTATTCAAATGTCACAAAACCATTATCTGTTTAATGAAAATGAATTAGAATTCTTTGGTAGGTCCTAATGTCAACTGTTAAATGTTTGGTTCTGAGCTCTAATGGTTTTATCGTAACTCTTTTTAAATGCTGTATAGAATGTGGATGGTGTGAACTACTTCCATGTCAAGGTTGTTGGTCTATATTTTGTTGCTACAACGAGGGTTAATGTGTCACCGTCTCTAGTCTTGGAGCTTCTTCAAAGGATCGCTCGTGTTATCAAGGATTACCTCGGTGTTTTGAATGAAGATTCATTCAGGAAAAATTTTGTGCTCGTCTATGAGTTGCTTGATGAAGTTATTGTAAGTCATGTACACATTCATTTTCTCGTCATTAGAAAGTTTTATTATAAATGATGACAATATGCTCTTTTTGATTAGGATTTTGGTTACGTGCAAACTACATCAACCGAGGTTTTGAAATCCTACGTATTCAACGAGCCAATTTTGATTGCTCCTGCACGCCTTCAACCTATCGATCCTGCTGCCATCTTCACTGTAAGATTGAGTTTCTTTTTCCTCTTTATTGTGTATGTGACTGACCCCTTAAGTTAATGTTATGCAGCAAGGAGCCAAAAGGATGCCTGGAACAGCTGTTACAAAGTCGGTTGTAGCTAATGATCCTAGTGGTCGGAGAAGAGAGGAAATTTTTGTGGACATCATCGAGAAAATCAGTGTTACTTTTAGTTCAAGCGTGAGTTTTCTAGTTTGTTATATATCACGAAGGCTCTATTCTTCTTGCCACATCAAACTGTTTATTTCTTCCTGGAAAATTTTCATACTTTTCTGATTTCTAAACAGGGTTATATACTGACTTCTGAGATTGATGGCACCATTCAAATGAAGAGTTACCTTTCTGGTAATCCAGAAATTCGTATAGCACTTAATGAAGACCTTAACATTGGAAGAGGAGGAAGATCAGTATATGGTATTTTGCTTGTTTCTCCCCCTTCAATCAAATGTTATTATAGAGAGCTAACCTTGGTATCTGTATCCGCGACATTTAGGGGTCGATAATGCTTAAAATGTGAACTAAGCTGCATGGTTCAACTTATAAGCTTCCTTCATAACTGATTTTTTTTTTAAATTCATTCTTTTGTTGCAGATTACAGGAGTTCTTCAGGATCAGGGGTTATACTTGATGATTGTAACTTTCATGAGTCCGTTCGTCTTGATAGCTTCGATTCAGATAGAACGTTATCGCTGGTAAGCTTGAAATGTTTGCCACAGACAACATCTTGTCATAGCATTTTGTTTTTTGCTCCTTAGCTTGCGTTCTGTTGTTACATTTCAGGTTCCACCAGATGGTGAATTTCCAGTGATGAATTACCGTATGACCCAGGAGTTCAAGCCTCCTTTTCATGTTAATACCTTGATTGAAGAGGCCGGACGCCTTAAGGTACAATCACATGTGTACACATCTTTTGAACTATATAAATGTCTGAATCGCCCTATTATTTACCATCTGACTATCTGAGTGCTTAATTTGCATCTCTCTGCGTTCTGAAATTTAGGCGGAAGTGATTATTAAAATACGCGCTGAATTCCCTTCAGACATAATTGCAAACACGATCACCGTCCAGATGCCTTTGCCCAATTACACTTCCAGGTACATAACTTTTTGGTTGATACGCTAAAATACGTTTTTCCACAAAAGTCAATCACGGTAAATTTTGAATCAAATAAGAGATGGATTCAACGGGTCATGTTTGGTGTGACAGGGCTAGTTTTGAGTTAGAACCCGGTGCAGCTGGACAGAAGACAGATTTCAAGGAATCCAGCAAAATGCTTGAATGGAGTTTGAAAAAGGCAAGTGTTGAATTGTTTGCTAGTTTAGGGATATTTAAAGATAATACTGTGTTTCCACAAGCTAACTGTGGTGTTCCAGATTGTTGGTGGGGCTGAACATACACTGCGTGCAAAGCTCACATTCTCACAGGAGTTCCATGGTGACCCTCTCAAGACAAAAGTTTTCTTTGTTTGTTTTCTCAGAGAAAGATAAATCATTGCTTGGTAACATTATCGATTTCGTTTTTTTTAGGTAATATCACAAAGGAAGCAGGGCCGGTTAGCATGACCTTCACGATACCGATGTACAATGTTTCTAAACTCCAGGTGAGTAAAATACTAATGGTTACCCTTATTGTATCTCCATTTACCGCGTCCTCTTCACCTATCTGTAATGAATTGTTGTAATGCAGGTCAAGTACTTGCAGATAGCAAAGAAATCAAGTAGTTACAATCCATATCGTTGGGTGAGATATGTGACGCAGGCCAATTCGTACGTGGCTCGGATATGATGAAATGATCTACTTTCAGATAATGATTGCTACTTGTATGTCCTAGTACTTTCTCTTTTCTTTTCGATAATGTTTGTTCATTTTCGGATCATACTTGTTTAAGTTCTAAGATGGTCATTCACAGTACATGCTGAATATTGTCTTGGATTGTCTTGGTTTGTTCTTTACCCCGGAAACATGAATCTCAATGCAACACATTCCAAGTTATTTAATAAATGTGCAACTTTGAGACTACTCAATATAAGATTCGATAATAAAGGTGCAACGTTGAGACTACTCAATATAAGATTCAACACACATTAGCTCGTGTATACGATTAGATTAGCTTTTATTACTTGTTATAAAAATCAAAACACCTTATTAACAAACATAAATTCCGTTCCATTACAGTACAATTTCATGGGTAGAATCTCTCTTTACCCACTGTACACTACTATATATACCAACTTCTCAGTAACAACATTTCACCAGAGCCTAAAAGGTTTGTTAATAAAAACCACCTCTTCTACGTGTGTAATCTACTACTTTTAACTTAGCTGAGCCAGTCGACAAAAAAAATACCATCGTTTCCCTCTACCTTTCTCCTCCCAAAGGCAAGTGACGATGTCTGGAGGCACGACAAGTTTCTGGGGAATAACGACTTGAGTCACCTAGCCGCGAGTGCCTTGTGAAGGGAGGAGAAGGCGAGGAAGAGGATGATGTTGGAGAGGGAGCCTCGGACTGTCCATGAGCCCGTCCTTGATGATCTCCAAAAATGAAGTCAGCGAAGTCGTCCATGCTTGTACTGTCTGTGCTACAAGAGCATTCATCTGAGTTGCTGTCAAAGAGAGAAGAACTGTCACTCGACGAGTCCTCTTCTAAAATTCTCTGCAGCCTCTGGAAGCTGGAATAAAACGACTGTATATTGCCAGTTCGGTCACCACCGGGAATGTTGGAAGAACACACAGGACTTGCGGTAGACACAAATCGTGACACAGTAGTCTTAGGTACCAGCGGCACACTGCGTTTCTTATCGGTGGATGCTTCAGTTTTATTACATACTACTAATCTTGGAGGTATTGGAGAACACCTGTAGTAAATTCATTTATAGCATAAGTAACCAGATCGAACATAATCCACAATCTAAAAAGAGTACGAGCAGTGCATTATAGTATGTATTAACCTTGCGTAGAACAGCATATAAGCTCCCTTTGTCAAGACTCTTTCAACATCAGAAGTTACTACCTGAAAAAGAGACCATCAAATTAGTTAGAAGCCAAGCTTTATCTCTCACAGCACAAAATGAAAAAAGAGCAGCAAACGACTGTAGCAGACTAAAATGTTGTAAGTAAGAAACTCCTAGCGAATTCCAATTTTTTTTTAAATGTAACTTGTTAGGAAACTAATTGAAAACAGCTTTTGCATTGATAATATATGAGCAACTTACCGTGTTATCATCAGCCTTGTACCACTTGTTTTGACTGTTTCTAACATAGCAGACATAGTGGCCAGAAAAGGCTGCATTCATTACATCCAAGTGAACAATCACTCCATAGAGTTTGTAGTCATGTGATTTTTCACTTCCACCGCTAACATATGGAGCCAAATCCAGTGTTTCTGGAAATCTAACCAACTTATTGAGCTTCCCAAATTTCCCTGACTGCAAAAATTAAGTGTCCTGAAAATTGTCAGCAAACAAGAGAACAAATATGGACACAACAGAAACAAACCGTGTATCCACTGAAGAGATAAGTTACCTGGAATCGTTTCAATGCAATCGTCAGAACATTCGGAGGCTCTGTAATTTTCAGTTTCTTTTTGGCTCTCTCATAGGATTTACACCTGCTCACACAATGAAAAAAGTTAGCACTCATCAACCATCGACTAAAAACCTCATTTCCAGAATCGAATAAGAGGTTGCATTTGATTGGCATGGTACGCCCTAACTCTACTTCAGCTCACCACATGGAGTCTAGGTTTTATAACTAAAATAGATGAACCTAAATTAATTGCTATCCTACCCACCTCAGAACCATATAAATAGCTCATGTAAAACTCTTATCATCCATAAAACAATGAAAAGAGAATTGGAAGTATCGAACGACCACAAAAAGGTGGAAAGAAAATGCTGACCAACCTGCCACATTTGTATTTGTTTTCTCCATCCAATAGTTCAGTCCTTGTAAACCGACGCAAAGCATCCTCCAAGGTGCTAATATCACCATCAATCTCAACCGTTAGATCCATCATTTTCTCACGCCGCTCAGATTTTTCTTGACATTTCATGCATTTAATCTGGCATGCAGCATAATTGTCTCAAACGGATCAGCATGACTACTCCCTCCAAAACAATGTATGAGCATTGAGTCATATATACATAGTAGGTAAAAATACCTTTGAACGGAGGTATCCGCCAAAAGTCAAACCAATTAGAGTTGTTTCTTCTAGTTTCCTAGTCTTTGGCATATCGAATTCAGACGCCTTGATACACACTGACTGCATTGTGTCGACAACAAACCTGCAAAGGGGAAAGGAAAATGAAATCAAAACAAGACTGTTCCAGTTGGAATATACATATATGCATCAGCGTTTGTCCGATTGCAGAATGTTAGCTCACCTAAGGAATTCATGTGCATCCTCTTGCTTTCCATTCCCAAGAGAGATTCCAATATTATGCAGATGTGACAGCAACGCATAGGGGGAAAGTGAAGACTTCACTTCTGTTGCCTTTAAGACCAGGTTCTCAAAGCCACAGGTGAAGCATTGTTCTTTGCCTGGACCTAATAGTTAAAATGGCTTATTTAGAGCTTGATAACAATGATAATAAAACATAGCATCCCAGAACAAGTAGCCCATATTACACAGAAAAGAAAAAAAAAACAAAGACCAGAGACGCACATGCTCTAGAATGATGTCGCTGGAAAAAGTATGTGGTCAGGGGAAGAGTGAACATTAGGCATTGGAAGACAACATTAGCAAAGCAGCTGCAAAAAAAAAGGATACACAAACTGAATATTATAAAACCCACAAAACAAGAGAGCATAATTCCTTGGATAATAATGTAAAGAGTAATTGGGGTAACCTATTGCCGGAATTGATGAGGCCACAAGGCTGGAGCTCGATTTTATTCGTATACATCTTAACAAATAATTCATATGAAAAGAGCCCCTGCATGTCACAAACAAATTGATAAGAACAAAATAGCTGAGCTGATTTGTTGATGTAGGAGATAAGTGTTGCACAGTGATTACCTTATGACCATGTCTTATTTCCATCTCATTCTCAGCTAATGACTTCGGTTTAGTCCACTGGTCTACAACTTTCAGTACTGATGCCTTCAAACCACTTTTCCCGTTTAGAGAAGTTGTACTGAGATCGGCAACACCATTCTGTTTCTGGTGGTCAAGAACTGTTCCAGATTTTACACCTACAGCAGATTGTTTCACAACATCAGGACACTCCCTCGCCTTCGAGGCCTTGGATGCCAAAATTTGGACTTCCGCAACCTTCAGAGGGGCCAACACAACGCCACTTCCAGTACTGGTGCTCTTTGACTTACGAAGGGTCACAGTGGACAAAACAGTAGGGTTCAAAGGACGTGCCGCCTTGATAGAAGATGAATTTGGTAGTGAAATTTCAGCTTCATCAGATCTTTTAGCAATCCTTTCTTTTCTATTCACTTCATCATAAAAATTAGGAGTCCCTGATGCAGCCCTGGGAGTTCCTTCTGAAATGAATTTCCTATTCTCAGAAACTTTACCAGCTGAGGTGTCTCTAGAAGAGCCAGAGGATATATGCAGAGAGGATTTACCAGGTTCAGCAGATTTAGAACTATCACGCTTCTCAATTACACATTCTGCTGATCCAAGAGCCGTACCCCAAAAATCAGATGACTTCAGTAGAGACGGATCAACTGATTTTGGGTTAGCTGATCTTGTGTGAGCTGATCCTGGATGCCTATCCGGAACGAGTAAGCTACTTGATTGACTCTGGTTCTTCGCAGCATCACCCCCAGGTTTAAGCAGACTCAATTTAGGCAAACTAGCAAGGTTATCCACAGACTCAACCAAATGCACAAATTTAGGAGACAGCGGCTTAGATGGAACATCATCAATAACGCTGAAACAGGTCTCCTCTGACGCTACAGAAACATGAGCATCCAGCAAGGGCTCCGATCTCTCGGAATCAGATGAACTAAGGCACTCACCAACAGAAGTATCATCACTAGAGTCATTACGAGGCGAGGAGGAAAAGCCAGAAAACGAGGATCCATATGTTTCAGCAACAGAAACAGCTTCTTCCTTATCTATAAGGTCAACTTTGTTCTCTGCACTTTCTCCACTCACATCTTCAGAAGATCGGGAAGTATTAGAAACCATTGCATCCTTGATTGGTACAGTAGCTGCTTCTGAGTGCAGCAATAAAGTTTCATCATGAGTAAGTCCTTCAGTGTCACTTTTCTCATCGTCCGTATTATATGTGATGGAAGCAGGCTGACACTCATCTTTGTGACCTTGCCGCCAGTGTATGATTTGACATTTCCCCGAACTGAAAAATAAAATTAAAAATCATACGTGACGAACAATTCCAAGACGAATACTATATGTTAAAGATAAAAACTTCTAATAAACTAATGAGAAAAGCTTGAAATTTTAACAAACGCTAACGTGCAATACTTTGGTTATATAAATGACATAAATTTCTCAACCGCACACTGTACTTTCAATGAAGATAGTTAACTACCCATAATCCAATAGTCACTACTCTTAAAGTCTCTCCGGTCCAGTAGGATTCCAAGAAGCACTTAGAGTACTGCTAAAGTTACCTTATTCTTCCTACCATAACTACTCCAAGTCTCCAATTCATCACATTCAGATAATGAAATGCAAGCGAATAAGATCTTTTACATACCAATAACGAACAGCTTTGCAACGAGAGCAACGAGTCAAGGCAGGACAATAGCAAACAGGGCAATAGAAGCTCTTAGTGACGGGAACAAAGGAGAACTCAACAGAGGCCTCTCGCTCCACCCTAGCAGCTTCCTCAGAAGCATGAATAAGAAGTCTCCGGATCTCCTCCCTTCTTAGAGCCGCGAGCCTCCATTTGCGCCGAACAACAACGAAGCCGATCAAGGGTAGAAAGAGAAGAGAGATCACAAGGACTAGACTAGTAAGCCCTAGATCCAAGACGAGGAGCATTTATCCTCCACCAGATGCACAAACAGTTAGAAATGAGACTGAGCTCCAAATCTGACCACCAACCATAGATCTCACCGGCGAATTAGCCGGGAAAGGAGGTTACTTTGAGGATCACTAAGGGAGATTTGGCATGCAGAGAGAGAAAGAGAGAGAGCTCAGAGTTGATTCGCTGGTGGGTAAGCTTCCAATTGATGACGAAACCCAAATCGAAGATCGCACTAATAAACAAACCCCTCAAGAGCCCAAGTTGATTGTTGCTTTTCTAGGTTCTCTGGAAATGTAAAGGTCTGGTCTTTTGTATTTTAGGGTTTGGAAGCAAAGGAAGGAAAAGATGAGAATGAGAGAGATTCTTCGGTACAAGGAGGAAGAAATTAGCAAGAATATTTTACTTTTTTTCCAAAACGAAGACGTTTGCTTTGCTCACCACGAATTTTTCTTTTCTTTTCTATATTTTTTTTTTTTGCCTCGGTTGTTTTGTTTATTTTATCTTCTTCTTTTTGTCGTACAAGTAAAAGTCTTTTATTTTAAACCAATATTTTTCAGGTGGTCGTTTTTAATTTCATATTGAAAAAAATATTTGTTCAACGGTAATATGGCCTTTTCAAATATGTTATTCTCTTGGTTCCTTTCACATATGTGGAAGGGTAAAAACAATTTACAGCTCTTGAGATTATGGAGAAGTCAATTAGTAATATATGGAGTAATGGAATGACGCCAAGTGCAACATCCCCTTCTTCTGAAGTGGCAAGCTAGGCTATCCCTGTGAAACAAAGTCGTTTAGATTTAACAATCATGCTTCTTAGAAGAATATAAAATGCACATGTTTGTGAAATGGTTAGTGGGGTGGGTCAAGTGGTGTGGTGAGCCAAATACAAATGCAATAGATAGGTCTACTTCTGCTTGTTACTTGGCATGTTATCATGCGTTTTTGTTAGATTCATGTGCCTAGTGGTTAAGGCGTGTACCTGCTAAGTACATGTGCTCTCCACGCGAGCATATTTTTAAAACCTTTTTACAAGGCTTTAAAAGCCCAATTAATCTTGACATAAGCCCAAACATCAAACAATGGGCCGCCTTCGCACACACACGACTTCTTAACTTTGACTGGTTTTGAAACCGGCGAGTCTGACTTGAATCTCAACAGCAATTAGGGTTTACTTTAATGATTAGACCACTCGCAGATCCTACTGCGAAGAAGCTGGAAAAAAAAAAGCATTCGTCAACATTGAACAGCTCTGCTCTTACTCAACAACACAAAACCGCGTCACAAAACACGCTATAAATACTTCATCTCTCAGTACTCTTCTTCTTCAGACATCTCTCAGTTTCTCTCTTCTCCTTCATCTTTAGTCTTAAACATTACAAAGAAGAAGAAAAATCAATTTTTAAAAGCAATGGGAGTCAAAAGTTTCGTAGAAGGAGGGATTGCCTCTATAGTCGCCGGCNACCCTCTCGATCTCATCAAAGTCCGCCTTCAACTCCACGGCGAAGCTTCTTCCACCGTCACTCTCCTCCGTCCAGCTCTCGCTTTCCACAATCCCCCTCAAGCTTTCCTGGAAACGACCCATTCACTTCCCAAAGTAGGACCCATCTCCCTCGGAATCAACCTCGTCAAAACCGAAGGCGCCGCCGCGCTCTTCTCCGGCG
>OVBX01006814.1:0-11441 GCA_900406325.1 Erucastrum elatum
TATTATATAATTTTGTGTGCATATAAATGTTTTCAAGTTTATTTATATGATACAAAGTATTTATGTTCTATTGAAAAACATTGTATATATACGATATTCTTTTGTTTAATTTGTTATTAAATATTTTGAATGTATATACAGTAATTTATTCTCATAGCACATGCGGACGAACCACCTAGTATCATTTAAGTAGTAAGTGTACATAAAAAATAGTAGTAAGTGTACATAATATAGTTTATCAGTTGTGGTCTTGAACGATTTTACTCATACGAACCGGGTTTTCTAACTCTAGTGGTAAAATGCTCAAAGTTGTGAGTACCGCCACTGAATTCGAATTAACATTTTGGCATCGTCAAGGACATAGAACCAGCACGTGGCAACACGTGACTAGTCTGGACCACTTATGTGGAGTCAGGATACCTCTGTATAATTAAAAAAAAAGATTTTACTCATACAATTCAACTACTTACTATTTTTGTTTGTGCTGACTTTTTTACGACACACCACTAGTGTACCAGCCCCATTTCTATTTTTGTTTGTGCTGACTTTTTTATGACACACCACTAGTGTACCAGCCCCATTTCTTTTCGTCATATAAGCATGCCATTATACGTTATATATTGATGATTATTTATTATAGTTATTATTTATTAGAGAAACTCCAGACAGAAATAACACCAAATTTAATGGTTTGGTGTTAAATTTATTTTTCATCTTCAATTATTACACCAAATGACATCAAAATAATATTACATATCTTATAATTTTAAAACTTTAGTGATTAAATACATTGACTATTTGTATCTGATTTATTATATATATATATATATATATATATTATATTTCTATTTTATATTTTTGTTAATTTTTTTATTTTTTACTATTTATTGTAAAATGTTAATTTTATTTTACTGAACTTATATCTTAAATTATTTATTTTATGTAAAATATTAGTTGAAATTAAATTTAGACATTTAAAAATGAAAACTATTTTTATTACAGTTTGATGTAATTTATAATACTCATTTATTTAGATCATTAACGAAAAATATGATTAAAGTAATATTTTTACGTTTAGTAATCTGAAAATAAAAGTTAAAATACAAAATAGTATGATATATTTATTTTTATTATAAACTATATTTAATAATATTAATCTACATATTAAATAAAATTAATAAAATATATTCTTTAATATTTGATGTGAAGAATAGTACTTTAGAAAATATAATGAAATATTATTTGCAAAATACCAAATTCAATGAGATTTTGATCAATTTTAATTTCTTATTGGAGATGGAAGTGCACTTAATTTAGTGTTTTGGTGTTTTATTAAATTAGCTTAAGTATATTTTGAGGTCATTTTAAAGTATATCAATATCTGTTGTGAAAGGAAGAGAATTTCGTGTGTCTCATTAACAATAGATATGCTTCTTATATAAGGAGTTACAAAGTCATAACCCTAATGGGCCTAATACATAGTGAGCCACTAATGGGCCAAAGTCTAGTAAAACGAAAGTTTAATACAAACTAATGGTTGCTGGACATCCACAAACATATAATTCATAATACTCCGCTTTGGATGGCAGAACCATATAGAGCTCGTAGTGTGCTTAATGTTGCGTCATTAAAACCTCTCCTGGAAAATCCAAAAACCCAATGTGGTAAAAGGGAAACCAGAGACAGAAAAAAAAGTACAACACACACTACTCCCCCTGATGAATGCATCAATTCAGTCGACGCATTCCTATATGGTGTCCGAGCTTCCTGAACGTCGAGGTCAACTGTGACTTGGTGAAGATGATCATCTGGATTCTCCTTTGAAGGAACTTGTGAATCTTGGACATCTTTATGTCTTCTGGAACTCCATTAAGGTGTGGTTATGATGTACATCTTTGCTGCTGATCACTCCATGCCTTGGTCGGACTGATCGCACTCGAACAGTACTCGGATGGACATATAATCTGCGAACAAACATTACTCGCAGGTCCTTTCATGTCCCACAAATCCTTCTGGTCATATGGATTTGCCATACCGTGGACACTATCATATATTGAGTCATTGGATCCAAACACATACGAAATACTTTATTTCTTACTGACATGCTTTTGTCCATTCAGACTTATATCACTTCGTATGTGTGAATGGCTTTATCCATTGTAGCCAATCTTTCTTTATTATCATTTGTCGATCCATGTTGTGTTATAGACCTTTTCTATACACGTCCATAACCATGAGTGTCTAAAGTCATGTCATTAATAATTATTTTCTGCAATGAAACTCATCAAACTATGGATTCACAGTCAAATACACTCATGTTCTTTATACATGGCTATCGATCTTTCTTTGGCTTTTAACAATGTCATATTTATTGGGCCACGACCAGATATACTTCTGATCACTATCTTATGCCATTAGGGTTCCCTTTTATCCACTGATATAATCATAAGGGATTGTGCTTTACATTGCAGTCCCACATTGTAATCTTGTTACTTAAAATATGAATGGACTGGAACCGGATATGGCCTCTGATTGTATGGTCTTTTTGGCGTGGGCCTTAATGGTTCTCTTGTGATCATCTTATATGTCATTTAGGCCTGCTGATCTTAATCATACACACATACACGGCTATGGTCTTTTGCTGCAACCTTACCATATGTAAAACATAGCATGTTTAATCAATTGATAACTTGTATCAATGAAACTATAGAGCCATTGAACCTTTGAACCTTTCTTAAGGTTGATTCCATACACAAGGGTTTCTTTATAAATATGTATGGACTGAATTGGATTCTTTCTTAGACAATTCCTTTACTAAGTATCACTTAGTCTCTCATACTATATGCAGCCGCTTAATATTTCAGTCCACGAACAACTTAAGAACAAAGCTTGTTCTTTGAGAATTTCTTTCTCTTCTTTCTATGGTACATTTATTCTCTTTATCATCAGTGATTCATAAATTTCTTACTACACCATTATTTCTTTCATATGTGTCCAGACAATCAATCTCCATTTTCTGTAGTAGCATCCACCACATAGGAGAACATCTCCTTATAAATTGTTCCTTGGCCCTTGTGAGTAACCTTGTGTAATCAAGCTATACTTTAATGTAATATGAAGGAACATAGACACACTAGACCACGTGGTCATGTCCTTTAATCTCACGGATTTTTTTTTCTCACAAGACCATTCACTGGTTTTATCATTTGATGGTGTTTCTCTATGTATATGGCCAATACGCTCATCTTATACTTTAACCCCACGTTCCCTTTTATTCTTTATCTATATGAGTACTCTTACGTGGGTTCATGATCCTCGCTTTATGTATTATATTCAAGTGCTACCTTGTATGCGCTTGTCTTATATGAAAATACATCATTGGTATCGATACTCTTTCTGCGTTCCATTGTGTTCCAGACATAACATAATTGATTGCAATCTTATGACCTTTAATACTTTGGTGTTTTGGCGTCCCAAATCATCTTAAGTACCATGGAGTTTGGCGTCCCAAATTCATATATGATATCTTATATTGGTCGACCATTTTCTATGCCTGAGATGGTTTCCCTTATAACCTTGGATCTATATTCTATGAATTTTTTTTTCTTTCCGAGGTTCCCTTGTCTTATGGAACATATTGGTCTATCTTGTATAAACTCTGTAGCAACTTGATTGTGTCTCTCTAGGATATCAATTTCTTTTTGGTGCTAAGCTGGTATGACTTTGGTCATTTTCGGGTCAATGTGTCTGGCATCTAGTTCTGCTAGCTTTTGTATCATCTGATCACATTCTTTGGACGATTAAATCATATTCTTTAGTCCGAGGATCTTGCCAAGACAATGATGGTTAATACCATTTCATTTCTCTTATCATTCTTTTATTCTTCATCCAGCTTATAGCTTTCTCCTTCTAATGTTGGATAGTCGGATTCATCTTGTATGTAATCCGTGTACCTGGCCACAATCTGATCACCCATATTTGGCTCAAGGTCTCATAAATTCGTGGTAGAAAGTCATAATCTCCTATCCAACATATATTCTCAATCCTCATCCTCTTTTAAGTATCCATCTTGGACGGCACATTCATTTGTGGTGGTTTTATTCAAATATATCAAGATGGTGTCTAGTTCATGACCCGTAATCAATCTGAGATGGGAATATCTATGCTCACTTATATGGCCTGATATATATTAAGCTTTAGTACATGTAATACACGTGATGTCCCTAAGCATTAGGCTGGATGTGGATGATCTACCACCAATGAGAGCTTTAAGGCTTTCAAGTCGTTTATATCATAGTTTTATACCATGGTACACGAATTTATAGTATGGTCATGGACTATGGGTTTTGTCCTCACTCCCCCTCATTATCATATCTATAATTTTGTGATGCTTAAGATAATAAAACCTTAATGAGTTTCCCTTGTGTACATGTTACACAACGTGGGATTTTATGGGATAACTCTTTGTGCCTTTATCAATTTCACATCATGTTTTGAACCAGGATGGCTAATCTGGTCATGCCATAAGTGTTTAATTTTGTGGTCAACCAAACTGGTTACCATGGCTCTTTGCCTCTTTCATACTGATCCTTAGCATAGTTTATATCAGTAGAGTATGAAGGTATAGTCGTGACAATTTTATTATAAAGTCTTAGGCGGTTTTTCTTAAAATCTAAGGCTGTTCAATATGGTAAAACCGAACCATACCGAACCGAACCAAACCGAAATAGACAATGTGTTTTGGATTTGGTATATACCATACAAACCGAATGGATGTGATTTTCTAAAAACCGTAGGATTTGAATATGGTTCGGTATATAACCGATAAAACCGAATAAAACTGATCAAAAATAGAAACATGTAAATATGTATATATTTTATAGTGATATATGAAAATCATAAGTTAATTGGTTTGCTATTAACCATTTCCATATTTCTTACAGTAATCAGGGACATGATTTGTAAAACATTTGAAGTATAATTAATTAAGAATTCATCGCAACCGAGACTTCTTATTTTATTAGTCTTCTATTTAATCTTTTTGCTTTATTTTAGCATTGACTAAATTGAAATAAAGATTATATATTTTATGGACAAGAATTATTGGAAATTCTTCACAACTTTTTAATCTATAAACGAACATAGATTCGTGTTCAGTCGAAGAAACATGACTTTGATGAACGCTAAATATGGAAGAATAGAAAAACTTTCTTTGGTGTTTCGTGCTTCTGTTTTGGTTTTAGTTTTTTATTTTTATTTTCAAAATTTGGATCTTTGATTTTAATAGATTTGATTATTTTATTAGATGGTACAAGCATTTTTTATTTTGCTGTTCTTTTATTTAAACATACAATATTTTTTAATAAATTACTGTGTTGACAACATGACTCTAAAATTCATATAATATGATCACAAAATAAATAATTATGTTTTTTTGGTATAAAACCAAATAAACCGAAAAATCGACGGTATATAAATCGAACCGAACCGAAGTGAATATGAATTTAGAATGGTAGTCGTATTTTACTAACCGAAATACCGAAAAACCGAAAAAACCGAACCGAAACCGAACCGATATCCGGATTGAACATTCCTATTAAAATCTGTGAGGATTTTTTTTCTTTGTTTGCTTTGCTCACTAGCTCAAAGTGGAAACCATTAATTCTGAAGTTTTATAACTCAATGAGAATTTGACTTGGGTAAATAATTTTGAGCCCCATTAGGCATTGCCTTTGGCCGTGGTCCATTAATAGACTGACTATCCTTTTATTAATATTTCATTGTCATTTATCAATCAAAGAATTATCAAGCTAATCAAGCAAGATAATACAAGACCAAAATCAACTTTTATTATTGCTATAATTTATAAATGACAAGCAAATCAAATCAAAACATAAAACATGAAATTATAATGTCAGAATCTTTGATTATTTAATCAATCATTAAGCCATCCTCACAATTTATTTTTCATACGGCTTCCTCAGATATTTCTTATATATCATTTTCATCATCACTGTTTTCAGGAGGTTTCATCTCACTGTCTCGTTTCTCAATGTATCATTACTAAATTTTATCAAATCAGTTGACGGTATCTCGAATTTTTTTGCTTTCTTTGCTCGGCTACCAATAGGCATGATAATAAGTCTTTATAGGAAACCTTTGGACTTATGTGATAACAACATATCCTTTGAATGGAATGTGAAATAGAACTTATAAAATAAGTCCTCTTCTGTTACCACTTCACCACATAGTTGAAAATTAAAGGTGATTCTCATTTGAGCATAATGATATTTGTCCACAGATTCAAAATCTTGGAACCTGAGAATCTTTCATTCATCCATGGTCTTTCACCATAATACCATTGAGAATCTGAACTTTAGTTTTGAACAGAGGTCATAAGGATCCTTAGTATTTTCATACTGGTCTCTCAGATCTTTAGTGAGATGATAACACATAATTGTTATGGTTTTATTCTTTTCACTTTCAGTTACATAATCACCTTGAGTGATACACTGTCCGAGTCCTCTTGACATCAGGACTACTGAAGTGTTCATTTGCCATTTTCAATCAAGTATCTCCATAAAGATTTTAGGGTAGTATAATCTGAAGTTTCGAAATTCGACACTTGAAATCACATTATCCAAAACAGGTCTTAATTTATGTTTAAGTAGTCTTTTTAGAAATTTTTTATTATTCATATCAATATTTCTTGTCACACGCACCAGAGAAAAAAAAATTCTAATAAGTATTGATGCAAGCAAAATAATCGAAGTTATGATGCAATAGGTCACACGACCATTTCAAATGATTACTTCTATCAATATTAATTCAAGGTCCTACGGCTAAGATGTGAATCAACTCTTGAAGAACTCAAACAAGCATGAAAATCAATCATACACCTTTAAATAATCAATTCGGATTTAGGGTTATCAAGGTCCTTTTTAATGATTTTCAAACAAAAGGTTTCAAAACCTTTAGGGATTCCATTTTATGATGCAATCTTAGAAAACATTTCCAGATGATCAATGAATCAGGGAAGTTTTACATAAAATTTTATTTAAAAAAATTCCAGAAAAAAAAATTCTATAAAATGAAACTTTCTAAAAATGGAAACTTTCTATAAAAGGAAACTTTATATTTTCGAAACTTTCTATCAAACAATCAAGCAGGCAATCGAATTTCAAGTTAATCGAAAATTAGGATTTTTGATGAAATCGATCAGATTTAGATTTTAAATGGGATTAACCGATTTCTAGGTTTTATCGATTTGAAAATTTAGATCATAGAGATTTTCGAGATTCAGCAAGCCATTTAGGCTGTGATTTTAATTGATTAACAATCTCAGAATCGAACTTATGGTTTAAGAGCTACGATTTACTCATGGGGAGGGATTGGACTCATTAATCTAGGTTGTTAGGAGTTTTGCAAAATTTTAATTGTCATAACCTTTAACCCCAAGTCCAAATTCGATCTGTGAGTTCTCTTTAAGAGTTTCAGATTGTTTACCTTTGATTTGGAGAAGATCTGAAACCGGACCACCAAAAGAGAGAGAGAGAGAGAACTGCGGACGGCTTATTGTTTTAGGACAGCTGACGGCGCTGGTTAGAAGGGAGCGTGCAGGCGCGTATCAGATCTGATCAATATAAAGTTTGCGGCGATGGATTCGTTTCGTCAAGAGCTTTGATTTGATATGTATATCTTCATTTGTATCGTTACGGTTGGAGAGAACAGACGGTTTGATGTTGCGCCGGAATTGGTTTGAAGTTACACCGGAATTAGGGTTTTGACGACACGTCTTAGAACGGACGGTGAGAGCGCGTCTGAAATCGGTTTGATGTGAAGTTTGCTGCGCTGAATTCTTCTTATCTATATCTTGACTTTGATAGGTTACGCGTCGTCTGATTATTTACGGTTTGAGAGATACGGCCGTTTGAAGTTGCGGGTAAAACTAGGGTTATGTGGTCGCTGGTTTTTGGCTGCTAGGGTTTTAGACGCCATCGTGCTGATAACGTGTTGTGAAAGGAAGAGAATTTTGTGTGTCTCATTAATAATAGATATACTCTTTATATAAAGAGTTTCAAAGTCATAACCCTAATTGACCTAATACACAGTAAGCCACTAATGGGCCAAAGTCTAGTAAAACGAAAGTTTAATACAAACTAATGGTTGCTAGACATCCACAGACATATAATTCATAATAATATCTATATTTTCAAAGCATTTATTTAATGAAATTAAAGATTTTGCTTCGCTTTTTGTTATCTCGTAATAACAATTCATGATAATTTTCGTTTTCATTAAAAAGGAAAATCATTTTTCAAAAAAGATAAAAAAGTCATTTTCCGTCGTTTACCAAATACAGTACTTACTTTTCGTTATGCTTAATCGCGGCTGCTAGAAAAGAATGGGCACATGCATGCTAGGTTTTATTTAGGGCCACAACCTATAGTGGTGCATGTTAAAAAAAAGGATAATAGAAAAAAATCGAGTGCTTGCTGTCTATGTATAATATATTAATAGTACCAATTTATCGTCACTTTTATTGTTCCACATATATATATATAAACTTTCAGTAATTAATTTTTATTAATAAAAAGAGTTAATTTGTTTAAAATACATAAAAAAATAGGAATTTAGCTATCCATCCTAAACAGTAATAATAGACAAGTGGAGGAAAGTGCTGTATATTTAAAATTACAATAATATCCTTCACAATCAATTTTAACTCTCGTTCAAAAAAAGCTTGCGGTGGAGGCAGAGGATCTGGAGACGAGTACGACAGAGGATAAGGAAGGCGAAATGGTGGGTCGCTGGTGAAGGAGTCTAGAGGGAGACGATGCGTGCCGGGGGATCTGGAGGTGACTGCGACGGAGGAGAAGGATGGCGTGAGGATGGGGTCATTGGCGAAGAAGTATAGATGTGATGAAGAAAAGGATAGTTGTGGTGGTGGGGTACTCTGGAAAATGAAAATAATGGTTAGAGAAGGAGATGATGGATACAGTGAGGGACTTCCATCATCGAAGGATTGCGTTGAAATTAGATTTTTAGGAGTATAATCGTATTTTAAAAAAATTAAACAGTGCATAAGAGTTTTTTTTTTTGTGTAGTTAGCTAAATATCAAATAACGTGTGAGTAGAGTGTACAAATACCCCTAAAAATTAAGTAATCTTACTTTTATATATACAAGTAATACAATATGAAGAAACATCATTTAAATGAGCAGTAATCTGTAAACCAGAATTTATTTTGATGTTTTTTAAAAAAATATAAAAAGAATTGTATAATGCATTGATCGATTAATCGTCACCTCTACACGTTTATTTTTGTGATGTATAGAGGTAATGTCACCTCTGTACATTACCGGTTGCAAATTCACTCGCCACTAACTTTTCGTTTTCTTCATCTTCAGTGCCAGTAAATTTCACCTTTGAAAGTTAACATTCATATTATAAACTTAACATTTAAATTTATACTTATCAAATTATTTGAATTTGAAAAGATACATAGTTATGGTTCAATTATCTTCCTAAAATAGATTGCCTATGTATTTTTTTTGGGTCGATAACCACACAATATTGTCCATGAAAATTTATTGGATTTCTCTGTAATGCATAGTCATCACCTTTCGAAATCGATCCTGACGAAGAACAAAAACAGAATTATACAAGTTTGATGAGCCTTCCTTTGTAATAATATGAATAAGAAAGGTGTTTGATCTGGATCTGAATCCAAATGAATAAGTTTTCTTGTTAATTTTTGTATCCAGTCTCTGATTCCAAATGCATATATTCAAATGTTGTTTGATTGTTTCAACATCTACATATTCCATATAGATGAAAAATCTATAATATGTAGAATAACTAGATATTTGAAATATAAAAATCTACAGTGTGGAAGTAACATTTGTATCTCAAAATCTAAAATACTGAAATCTTCTTCAATAAATATATAAAAAATATTACATTAGTTACAGTAATTATACTATAGTATTTCAAATTAAAAAAAATTGAGTTTTTCTTTATCATGCCAAACCATAAAAAATGAGTGTTTCTGTCAAATTTGGAAATAAATGCTTTTTGCCAAAACGGTAAAATTTTGTTTTTTCATCAAAACTGCAAAATCAATTTTTTTTTTGACACAATCATATAATTATATTCATCCAAATCGCAATATCGTTTGTTTTCTTGTGAAACAACAAAATTTCATTTTTCTGTTAAAACCATGAAATTGAGTTCTTTTGTAAATACAGTAAAATCATATTTTCACGTCAAAACTATAAAACTAAGTTTTTTTCTATCAAAATCGCAAAATTGGGTTTGCCCACGAAGACATTTAAAATCAAGTTTTTTGCCAAAACTCAAAATTTCTCACCAAAGATCATGTTTTCTCGTTAAAACCATAAAATATAGTTTTTCTACAGCAAATGAAAAATTGAGTTTTCCGTCGCAATGGAAAATTATGTTTTCTGTCCAGACATTAAAAATGAGTTTTCTCCAAAAATCGTAAAATTAAATTTTTTTCGTCAAAACCTTAAAGTTTTGTTTTCTCTACAAAATTACAGTATCATGGATTTCTGCCAAACCTCAATATATGTTTTATTGCCAAAATCGTAAAACTGTATTCTCCATCGAAACTGAAAAACTGATTTTTTCCAGCCGATATCTCAAAAACATTTTTTTGTTGAAACAGTAAGATCATGTTTTCTATCAAAATATCAAATTATAGTTTTCGCCAAAAGGACATTAATCCTTTTAAATCTTTATAATTAATTTATAATTAGTAATTTAAATAATCTATTTTCAGTGTTTTTTATTCGTATCTAAATCTTATTATAAAATCAAAAAAAAGTAACCACTTACTTGTTGGGTTCTTTCTAGATGGAGGAAACTCAATGGGTTTGGTTGATGATAACCAAACTTGGTGATGGACCATTGGTATTAGTCAATGAGATTAGTATTGGGTCTTGGAGGTGATTAGGGTTAGTGAGACACATATATAAAGTCTCTTAACTTAATTGTGTGAGTAGAATCAGCAGACATAATACAAGAAAAGTAAGAAGAGTACTCAAGAAAACTCTTGACACAAAAGAGAGAAAATGAGGAAGCAGGCAGATTTTGTCTGGGTTTGTCAAGGCAGGTTAGGAGGGTCAAACGGATCCTGATCGGGCTGATATTTTGTGGGAAGCTTTTTCAGTCAGTGGGTTAAAGGTTCATCGAATGGATTTGGATTCTAACTGTTGAATCTTCTGTTGTCTGGGTTTTGGTGAAGCTGGTCGTCACAGTTCTTCAGCATTGCTGTCTTGAGTGTTAGGTAAAACCGACGGTGAGATCTTCTCTGATTGAGCTGAGATTCGGCAGAGGTGTTGTTGACTTGTTCATATTGGATTTGTACGGTGGGATTAGTCTCTGGTTGCTGGAATCCTTGTGAGCTGAGGTCGTTT
>OVBX01006815.1:0-11441 GCA_900406325.1 Erucastrum elatum
TTGTATAATTGCTTTTTATGTTGTATATTTCCTTTTATAATATATTATAAATTATTTTTTTGATGGCAATTTCCAAAATTGTATAAAAAATGTATAATTGCTTTTTTTCGATGACACGTATCCACAAACGCCTCTCTCTTAGTTCGCTGATGTGGACGCTCTCTGGAGCCTCAAAATGCTACATTTTGTAAGATTGTATAATTGATTTTTATGTTGTACATTTCCATTTATTATTTGAGATATTTTTTTTCGAAATTATATTGATATATTAAATATTATATTAATTTGTCATAAATGTAAAACTTCAGTAAGATTGTATTATACATTACTGAAGTTTTACATTTTGTAAGATTGTATAATTGCTTTTNTATTTCTATTTATTATTTGAGATATTTTTTCGAAATCATATTGATATATTAAATATTTTATCAATTTGTCAAAATGTTAATATTTTACTAACAAAAAAATGTATAATTGCTATTTATGTTTTATTTCGCTGATGTGGATACAAAAAAATGTATAATTGCTATTTATGTTTTATTTCGCTGATGTGGATACAAAAAAATGTATAATTGCTTTTTTTTCGATGACACGTGTCCACAAACGACTCTCCCTTATTTCGCTGATGTGGACGTTCTCAGGAACTTCAAAAGGTTCCTTTTAATATATATAATTAAGCTTGTCGGAAAAAAAAAAAAGTGGCGCTCAGGTCTGTGCAAGAGAATTGATATACTTGATAAATATTACACACTAGGGTTGGCCCGCCCTTCGGGCGGGATGTGAATTATAAAAATAATTTCAAAGCTAAAGTATAAGTATAATAAACATTGGTTGTTCATATGTTTCATGGTCTTACATTTGTTAGAGAGAGGCATGCATGTGAGCTTGATATATTATCCGAGTTTGTTATACGTTGATAAATAATTAGTAGATACAAAATAAATTAATGTTGTGAAAAAGAACACATATAAATTGATAATATATAGTAAAATAAACTAATGCAGTACTAAATATTTTGTTTTTCTTGTCAAAGTTAATTTATTTATTTTTTTCTTTAGATTTTGAATTTTTACATAATGCCAGACTCCCATTAAACATATTATCTAATTCCCCTGTTCGAAAAGGCGGTCGCCGCGGGCGACTTTCCGGCGAGTAAACGGTCGGCGGACCATGGGCGCGGCGATTTGGCTCTACGCGGAAGATTCGGCGGTATAGTAAAAAAGTTGAGATTTTTTGTTAATCTGAAGTCGGAAATCAGTTATATGTAATAGATCTACAACATTAAAGTGCAAAACTACAGTTAAAACTCAAAAGATTTGAAGATTATGCAAAAAAAATCAATGGTGGCTGCAAAAGTTAGTTCAGAAATCGTAATACCCTAAAAAAAGTTCTGAGGAAGATGATGAGTTATTTACGTAATTGCCACTCATTTAAAAAATAAAACGAAAATAAGAAAAAAAGGCGCTGAGAGCATTGAACCCGGGTTGGGAAGAAGCCAAACAATTTCGAAAACCACCAGACCACACATGCTTTTATTGTTTACAGACATAATATAATATATAGACAAAAAACAAATCGTCGATTAATCCCCGATTACTCCCCGTTTTTTTCATTCGGCGCTAGGCCCAGTCCGAGCGCCCGACTAACGCCTAGCGTAGTCTTGAACAGGGTCTAATTCTGCTAAGTGTTATAATTTCCTAAACTCAGTCCTAATTAGAGGCCCACTAACTATCTAAATTAACTATGAATTCTAAGTAGCCCAACCTATCTTTCCTTATTAGTTGACAAAACTTTTTCTCGGTTCCGTGCTGATTCATAAGTGTCTGAACTGAATATATAAAGATAATTAGCAGAAACAAACTTTTTCTCGGTTCTATGCTGGTTCATAAGTATCTGAACTGAATATATAAAGATAATTAGCAGAAACTAATAAAATATTCACATTTTTAAACGATGCTGAGATCATTAGAATTGTTAAGGGTATATGCCATGGAATGTAGCAACAGAAGAGTTAATATAAATCATATTTCAAAGCGTTAAGATGATAGTTTTTATTGAAGAAGCAAACGATAACCGGTAAAATAAGAGAGAGTAGAGTGGTTGTCCGTTACTGGAATGAAGTAATCTTTTAACTGATAAGCAAGAGCTCACTGTAGAAGTTATAAGAAAAGCAAACGGAAGCATGTTCAAAAGAACCAAAAGCAGAAACAAACAAAACCAACTAATTGATGCCCGGCCTCATAGGCTCTCATGTTATGGAGCTTTTTCATAACCCCATGTAAGCAAACAAACAATCCTTCACCAGTCTCGTCTGCAACAGACATCTCAATCAACACAGTTAGCAAACATAATAGATGTATCAAAACTCAACCATGACAACATAGAAAAAATAAGTGAATATACTGTCGAGGGTTATAACATACCGGAGAATACCCATTACCCACTGCGTTAGAATTATTGCAAGGCACACATGTCAAAGATGAGGCCGTGCGCTGAAGTTTCTTGGCACAGCTTGAGCAAAAACATAGCACCACCCCTTTCCATCTTGATCTCAGTCACTTTCCCGTGACAGATGAAATCAATGTCCTACAGCATTGGAAAATCAGATTTATCATGTAAAGCTAACACATCTTGGATCACCTCTCATCTTCTCTAGCTAATTATATATATAAACAGCCTAAGAGTCGAAGAGGCTCATAGTCACTGACGGCCCACTGATAAAATGAGAGGTTACAACAGTGAGATAAACAGGTCTGACAACGAAGGTTATTAGCTATCTATTCCGATAATCAGACGTACATTAAGATACAGTTTACGTGGAAGCTGATGGTTAGTGTTAGCGAGCCCAAGCATCTCACTGTGGTTACGGAAGCGGAATGACTCAGGAGGTATCGGAACATCTGGATCGGTAACATCCTTGAAAGAAGTTGATTCGTCGAAACGTATGAGCAAGGAAGAATTAGATATAGACGGTAGTTTGGGTTACACTGAGCAACATCGAACCCGGTTAGTGAATAAACCGAGCCAGCTTTCAGGTTAGACCGGTGGGTCTCCAGCCGGTGGACACTGATCGTCGCCGGCATCATGGTTACCTGAAATATAAGCAACGAAACCATCAACGCTGAGAATTATTCAGATGGAAAACAGTAAAAGGTACGAAAGAAGTTTCCATTTTGGATCCAACACGGTGAAAGATATTTTATAATACCACTGTTAATTTTCTCATCCGTAAGATATGAAATTTGAAAAAATAAATATCAAACATCAAAACATGATAAATGGATCTACAATAAATATACAGCAGGAACTCCAAAACACAAAGAATTTTCATAATCCAGAATCAAGACGGTGGCGATTTTGCATAAATTACAACAGGAGATTTCATTAAAACTGTGAAAAAAATAGCAGTATAATAGATTACCTGAAAATCAAGGAGGAGCATATCACCACGCCGGACGTTACTGTCTTCCCGAAATCGGAGCAGTCGGACATAACGGAGGAAGAAGATCGGCCAGTCTGTAGATCGGAGAGGAAGACCAAATTGTTAGCCATGCCTCAAACTTTTTCTCTACTGGTTTGTCTAGATTGAAGAATGATTCTGAAAGCATCGATTCAAACCTTTTTATAGCAGAGCTTCCACCGCTCGCAATCTCCATAAGAGCATTGAATGAAGATCGTGTGTGATTGATTAAGTTGAGTTTTATGAGGGGAAATCAGTTACTGCCTTATCTCACATCCGATGAAGAAGACAAAAGATCGCTCGAGGTATGATGAATGTGGGAGACGCGAGACGCGAGACGGCCAACCCTAATCTAAAATGCGACGCTTAGCTTTAGCGTGACGAAGCCCATTTTGAAGCCCAAACCGGCGAATACACATTTTAAATGAAACGGATCGTTTCGTACGTGGCTGAACACTAAGAGATCAATTTCCAGGGTATTATCCTATGTGGCATAGATGGGAGAGATTTGTGGTCTTCTTTATATATAAAGATTATTGTTAAAATTCATTTTAAATTTGAATATTCCTAAATTTGTATCGTGGACAACTAAAAAACTATAATTAAAATGTCTTCAGCAAAAGATGTATTAATATATCATAGACAAGTGTTTTGTTGAAAAGGTGAAAATGAATATTATTATAGTATAATTTCTTATGGTATAGATTAGCTACATTCATTTCTTTACTGAAATAATTATGTATATTGATGTATAGTTGCTGAAATCTTAGGAGAAATTTATGGTGTCAAAAATTATATGTTCATTATTGTTGCTGAAACCTTTATAGTTATAGTTATTTGAAATTATTTACTACTTGAAAGAGACAATTATATTTTAAGATAGGTTTATTTAATTCTTTCTGACATTGAATTGTAAATATTGTACAATTTTAAGAGTTGGTTTTAATTTGTTCAATAGTTTAGATATAGAATCTTGAGAACAAAACAAAAAGTCGAGTAGCAAGCTAAATCAGTTGAATAATTAAATACATCGATTAAAAAAGTTTTTCTTTCACCGAAGATTAACATCGGTAAAAATTGTTCCAACAGTGTCAAGAGATATCCAGATTCACTTCTTTACCTCTACAAAGTTCCATGGCTTGAGTTGCAGATTGTACTTCAGACTTCTCCGGAAGTGTTCCTCACGTGGCGGTACAACACAAGACCAAGGTCCTCTTGAGTCCTTGAAGGCGAAAAATGTCAAAAAAAACAATTAATCATTTTTGACAGGTAATTTCATCATCTGTTTATTTTAGATTTCAGAGAATTTTGAAGGTGTTTTATCTTTGAATCATGTAACTACTAGAACTTAGAGTTAATATTCACAGCAATCAAACCAATATGGAGAGATCATCGTCATCAACATCATCTGATCGTGTAATATTTAATTGGATCAGCAGACAAATTTAAGGGATCATATCCTTTTTTTTCTTCGATTTTGATTGGAAAATAATCATATATAGACTAAGACGATTAAATTGAAATAACAACATTAAAAGTGATTACGAGTTTATTGCCATATATGTAACTCTCATAACCAAATTGTTTGTCAAATGGTATAATATGAGCAGGTGAAGTTTTGATTGGATCAGAAAATTCCCGAATGATGTATTACTGATGATATTATCGAGAATTTGTACTAAAAAAGCCATAGGGATGAGTGTTGTGTCGAAACGATGGGAGCATGTGTGGAAACAAGTGTCTTATTTTGTATTCGACATGCCAAAGACTACTAATTCCACAGAGCTGCTTGATGGGTCTAATCCAAATAACACATGGATTACCAAGGTAGGTTCACTTATATCATCAGTTAGTTTTTTTCTTTGGCATCCTCTTACTTACTCTTTGGTGGTTTCTCAAAGGTTATCAACAATCATCAGGGACATATAGAGGGTTGTGTGATCAACTATTCCTCATCCCAAGGCAAATGGAATTCTCAATACTTGGATTCAATGACTCACTAGAGAGAAACACACCAAAGTTCTCACATTCATCTGTATTTTGATTGTTGGGATTGAACTGGAAAAGTCTTCGAGTTACCGTCAAACTCATTATGTCATCCAAGCCTCATGTCACCATAAGGTCATACAATTTTGGAATCTCACATCTCTTTACAAACTGCTCTAATCTTAGGACCCTCAAACTTGATTTAATCAACTACCAAGGTTGAAGTCTTTAATAAGCTACTCTCATCTTGCCCTCCTCTCGAGGTGCTTATACTGTACATCATTGCATCCACGATACTTGGGTCCTTTGAATATTAAGAATAATTAACAAATGGAAGCTCTTGCATGTGTTTTTATGCATATTAGTGGCCTGCAAGTGTCATCAACTAGTCTAAATATCCTTGTCATCAAAAATACCTCTTTTGGGAAGGATGGTTTTCTCCTTTAAGCTCCTGGACTCCAATTTAGTAGGAACTATTCCACACCTCACATCAGCTGCAAAATATTCAAGGTAACTGTATTGATTCGAATAATGAATGATATACCATGGATTTTACCTATTTTTATGTGTTTTAGGATATATTTATTATGTTTTGAAGTATATTTAGGATATTCACAGGTTCATGAGTGATTTGGAGAAAAATGGTTATTTTGGTGCATTTTGAAGAAAAAATGAGGAAAAGCCCAAAGCTGACCATTGAACCAATCTAGAGGTCGACCTTCAAAAATCAATAATTGATCGACGCACATCTTGTCTCGTCATCGACAGCAGAGCGCGCAAGACCTAACTTGGTTCTCAGCCGACTTAAAGCCCAAGTCCCACAACAATTACAGAAATATCGCTGACGAGTTTTAATCTAATATTTATGTGCTCTGCTATTGTTTTAGATAACACGATAACACACGCTCTCATACTTTCTAATTTTCACAACAAAGATACAGGTTTTTACTAGATTTGGAGAAAAGATCCAAGACTCCTTCAAAGATTTGTATTGGAACTTCAGTTTTTTTACTCTAATATATTTATGCAGTTTATGTTTATGATTGTTATGAATTGGTTAGCTAGGGTTAAAATATATTATGAAGGATTAGCCGGAAATAAAGAATTGCTAAGTTGTTAGTGATATTCATCAATAGAATTGTTCTTATTGCTTGTGTTTTAGAGTAACTAGCTAGAACCATGGTATTAGATAACTAGGCGTAGGTGGTCTTTTACCTGAATTGATTATTATTTAGCTAGGATTGCTAGAGAAAAACGACAGTTGATCTAGAAGATCTAGTGAACCATTCGGATAGCACCTTTAACCCGATTCAAGGTACCATCGATTACGCCAGAAAGGTAGAATCGGTCAACGGTCACTCCATGTTCATATAGGAAAGCTGAATAATGGACTTGAGTAATTAGAAAACTCACATGCGACAACTGGATATCTTTACCTTAAAATAATCGAGTTCTAGAATATCCTATACACAATTTTAGCTTTATATCATTATAATTCTGATTACCTAAATAGAAATCTTAGATCTAGCATTTTCTCATAATTACTTACAAGTCTCAAACCAACCAATTGTTATCACAATTTACCTAGTTTAATCATAAATTGTTTAGGTTTATAGTGTTTATAACTCTTTGTGGATTCGATCCCTAAGTACTATAATTTGACTTATTATTTGAATGAGTAAAAATCACTCCTTAAATAATTTGAGTGATATCAATGAATTTGAATATATATGAAAAAATTATTAAGGTGTTTGATTTTTTGAGTTTGACATCGTTTTGATCAGGAGGAAGAAAAGCATTGTGCGTGAAGAATTTGTTACCAACATAATAGTGGGCTTTATTAATCGATTGGACTTATGGATGCATCAATGTCAGTTAGTATAAGCATGGGATGGTGGTCGCTAAGATGATGATAAATACTTCGTCCTTTTCTGCAAGGAAGAAGTTGGAGATAGAAGCGGCCGTGAATAAGAGCGCTTCAAACAGAAGAAGACCAGCTAATGATCAAATGTTCCTGAGAGAAGTTATTTTGTTTCAAATCTGTTCAATCTAATTTTGAAATATTTTACGGTTGTCAAATTTTCTTCTTCTTTTGGTTGCAAACAAAATAATTAGCAGGGGTTTAGGAAACGTCTAGTAAAGTGTCAGCTTGAAAATCATCAAATGGGAAAAGACAAAACCATGATAGTGATGTTCGTTTGGCAGTCTTCATAGCTTCAGCTTTCGTCTCTTCAATGAGTTTCTGATCATGTTCTCCATGGGCATCAAATCAGTCTTGTTGCTGACGATCACCAAAGGTTTGTTCGTAAAATAGGGACTTTATGCTGTGGAAAAGAGCAGCCTGCTGCGCAATGGTCTAACCACATGACCCTGAAATGTCAAGAAAGAACAAAACAGTAACTGGAAGAAGGGCCAAAGCAGTGATACTGCACATCTAGATGATGTTGCGGTCTGCAAACGGCCTGTTCAAAATTCCAGGAGTGTCAAGCGACTTGATACCTCAAGTACTTGTAATCAGTATGACCAAAGTGTTCAAAGCATAAGGCTGGACATCAACATCAGCTCTGGTAACTCTGTTCATAAAATAACTCTTGCTCACATTAGGGATACCCACAAATCAAGACAGTGCGAGTGTTGGGTGTCAATGGAAGGAAGCCTAGCCACGTGCTGCCTAATATGCTCAAGATATGCCAAACTAGGAGTGTTCCTCTTCAAAAACAGTGCAGTATACGGCCAAGAGCAGCCCACTTTCAAACACTTGCACCGGTACAAGGAATCTCCCTGACCAAGTTACTAACGGTATTATCAATAACACGTCTGAAAATAATTTAGTAATGAATGATAACTAAACCAATACTAGCATACCGAATGCTTAACCGATAAAATCAATTATTTGTATGTTAATTTGAACCGGCAATAGAGATGATCAAACCGGCCCGGCCCCTTCCTCACACCCCAAGCAACGGACGGAGTTTCTGAAACATAGTCCGTGAGATTGCTGACCAAAAAAATAAAATAAAGTCCGTGAGATTGATCGTAGCCATGGGAGGAGTATTGCTTAAATGTGGTGGGTTTCTGGAGTCGGTGGAGGAGGCGCTGTTGGACCAATTAATTAAGCCAGTGGGCTAGAATATTAATTGGGAAATGAGTGAATACAAATGGGTCTTTAAGTGTCTATTGATTAAATGAAGAAGAAGCTGAAACCATCCCACATCGGGGAAAAGAAGGATGGGGGAGTAATATATAAATGTTCTCACCCATGTCTTTGGTTAAACAGCTCAGAGGAACAAGGAGCTCCCCACGCGCGNAACGCGAGCGCTGCCGCCGCCGTCCTGCTCGGGTTTGGGTCTCAACGTTTTGCCATTCTATTTCATAAAAACAACATGACGTTCGTGAATAAACGACGTGTAGTTCGTCTGAAAACGTAGTTCGTCTGAAAATGACACGACGTGTAGTTCGTCTGAAAATGACACGAAGTTTGTCTGTTCGAATTTCGATCAGAACGAGTCAACAAAGAGAGAAACTTGTGGAGAAAGCTGCTCAACGTTCCACTCCGAGATTTTTGAGAGATTTTCGGAAATCGTTCGCAACAGTTTCGAAAAATCGCTCCCCATCTCCTCTTTAAATATTGTCTCTCCGCCTCCTTCATTTCTCACCTTTTTCACATCGAAAACCAAACAGAGAAAATCCCTTAGCGTAAGTCTATTCCTGAGAGTGTTTCGTAGAATTTTTTAGTTCGTTAGGGCGTTCACGAGTGAAGCGTGAATCGTCGCCATGGTTTTATCCTGGGACTCGATATTCGTACAGTTCTGTCTCACTACGGAGCGAATATTTAGAGTTAAGGAAAGAGATTCATATCTCAACTCCATGAAACGTTTTCTATACGGGTTTCATTTCGCTTTCCTCATCCGTTTCTTTCCTTAACATCGTTTTTATTTATTACAATTATTTCAATTCGATTTTCGGCTTCTACAAGCGCAGGAGCATGCAGAGATCACCTCTCACTCCAATTTTGCAGAGTCCACTGAGGAGGTGCTCAATCTCATTTGCACTACTTGCAGAAAGCCTTGCCTCTCCAAAACCGTACTGATCTTCGATTCTCATCAAATCCCTATGTTCTTTATGAATTTGGATCTCATTTTATTGGTGGCTGCTAGAAGTTCCTTGGTTTGATTGCATGTGGATTGCATGGCTTCTGCAATTTTGACTATTTTCTCGTTCTTTGTACAATATAAAGGAAAGTGAATTGCATACGAAAAGAACGGGGCATACTGATTTTGTGGATAAGACAGTGGAGACGGTAAAACCAATCAGCTTGGAAGCTCCTAAGTCTGCTATGGGAATTGACACTGATGATTGCTCTATTGGTAGTGGAGATGATGCTGAAAGTCTTCGTAAATGTTAATATATATGTATTGCATGAGTTTCTGTGTGTGACTTGAAAACGTTATTTTCCTGCATGCATAGATGGTTGTTGTTCCAGAGGTTGACAAAAACATACACGAGGAACTTGAAGGGATGGGCTTCCCTAAAGCTCGTGCTTCCCGAGCACTCCACTACTCTGGTATAAAACTATAAATATCTAGCGTTTTTCAGTGACGGTTGTGGCCTATTATTATTATTATCTTTGGTACAGCAACCTCACGTTTTTTTTAACATCTGAAAGTGTAAAAGGATCATGTGCCTGAAAGCTCCAAAATTTTAGGCATATCTCAGTACGTATTAACCTTATTGAATGAGTGTTTCTCTGTAACATAATTTGTTCTTCATCTCTTCAGGCAATGCCAGTCTCGAGGCTGCAGTTAACTGGGTGGTGGAGCATGAGAACGATCGTGACGTTGATGAATTGCCAAAGGTGTTGTCAACAGTTTGGTTTTCAGCAAACTGTCTTTTCTCTTTCTCAACTGTTTTGCTTCTTGATATTTTCTCTCCAGTCTTTAATGTGACAATTTTTATGTTGATTTTTTTTCTGTTTATATCAGCAGACTAATTTGAGGAATATGTTTTTTTCTTTGATTTTGATTCGAAAATAATCATAAGCATAATGAAATTGAAAGTGCAAATATTAGAAGTGATTACAACGAGGTACATGTAACTCTCCCATAACCAAATTGCTTGTATAATCTGAACAGGTGGAAAGTGTTGATTGGAACTCTCGAATGATGTAAGGTTGATGATATTGTCGAGAATGTCTACCAAAGAAGCCATAAGGACGAGTGTTTTGTAGAAACGATGGGAACATGTGTGGAAACAGGTGTCTCATCTTGTATTCGACACGCCAAAGATTATTAGTTCCGCAGAGTTGTGTGAGGAGCCCAATCCAGATGATACATTGATTACTAAGGTAGATTCCATTTTATCACCAGTTTTTTTTCTTTTAGCATGCTCTCACTTACTCTTTGGTTGTTTCTCAAAGGTTATAATCAAACATCTTGGACAATTAGAGAGCTGCGTACTCAACTATTCAAAAAAATTCTTTTGTCGAAGAAATAGATCAATTTGATTTGTTTAACATCCAAACACAATATGGATGAAGAACACATATTGAGACATTAAAAACATTTGATCATTTATAAATGTATATCAACACATGTGCTCATGATCTAGTTTAACACTTTATACTAAAAAAAAGTACATGATTTTGTTCATCTTGGTAATATCTGTATTATAATAAAAATTATTTTATATTTTCATTCCTTAAAATTTGAATAAAATAAATTCAAAATGCAATCTGAGGCAATTTTCTTGTTATTCATATTTTTAAAATTATTAAGTTTTTATTTAAATTTTATATGATTAATTATAATATGCCTAAGTAATTTATAATCTACATTCATAGCACAAAGTCGCAAACTAAGAGACAAAAAGATAATTCTGATTAATCAAAATCTTTTAGTAGACCATAGTTAGTGTTACCATTCGTAGCTATATGGTTGAATTTGATCATCCGGTAAACGAAATAATGAAATGTGCCAAGTCAAACTTTGAATATCTG
>OVBX01006816.1:0-11439 GCA_900406325.1 Erucastrum elatum
TATATATATATATATTGCAAAAGAAAGGGTTTGAGGCATTAACATTTTTCTTAAAGCAATGAGCACGACTCTAACTATTTAAATATAGAAGAAATAAAAATATCATTTTTGGTTAAGTTTAGATAACATTACTTACCGTATCTAAGAGCATGTTCACCAAGGTTTTGGCATCCATTAGAATCACAGAGACTTCCTTGGAAGACTCAATACGAACATTTGGAATATTAAAATGACTAAGTTTTGTAAATTTTTTCTCATAGATCTTTTGATCGATGACGAGCCTACCATCGATTGAAGACTTGATCCACATTGGTTCTTCAGTTCGAATCAGAGTTATAACCTCTGTCACAGCGGCTACCATCGCTTCGGTCATCATCACTTTCTCCATTTGAGATAGCGGTTGGGAACGTTGCAGTTGTCGCAGCTGAGGCGGTTGGGCGATGTTGATGCGTTCACGAGGGTATAGTTCTCTTACCAAGCTTGAGGGATCCACGAGATGGTTGGAAGAGGTTCCATATGTGACATGTGGATTCTTGGAAGTTGATGCATACAATGGTGAACCAAGGAGATAGGCTAAAGCATTGACACTATTTTGTGGGTGGCCTTCGGTCTTGTTTACTAGAATTGAGAGTTTGTCACGCTGATATCCATGTTTTGATCAACAAGAACATTAGTAACATAGATAGACTTAAACTTAAAATAAAACTTGACATTTTGTAAAAGCAGATTAACAAGGAAACAAATCAGATTATCTTTTAACAAGGGTATCTAGAGCTTGCAAAATATCCCTATCTGAAAAACATGATACTCCAAACCAATCCAAAAATCAGGGTTTCGGACTCTATTCAACCTGACTCAAATCCGATCCAAATGTTTATAATATCCGAACAAGATCTTTTTCAAAACTCAATTATTGATACCAGAAAAAAAAATTGATCTAGACTCGAACAGGTACCCGAATGTCCATGAGGACAATAAAGATCACATTTATAAAAAAGGAAAAAATCATCCAAAAATAAAATACCTTCGGTGGAAAAAGGTTGTGCATTTGATACTTTTATATTTAATGAAAACACAATTTTACCCTAAATAATCGCATAGAGATATCATTTGTAATAGTTGAATTATGGGATAGTTTAATCATGGGATTGAAATAAGTCAAATATTTTGTATAATGTAGAATTATGGATTGAAAAAGTTGAATTATGAATAACAAAAGTGACATTTTTATTGAAACATTTCTGATAACATCATTGTAAAAGGATATATGTCTAAACTATGAATTCCAATTAAACTTTACTTTAATCATTTTACCATTGAAGTTTTCATATCATTTTGATTTTTTTTTTACTTTATTTGCTGTATAAAATAAGTTGGTTGCATCATTTTTCCATAAAATCTTTTATATCATTTTGAAAGTATTTCTAATATTTTTACTATATTTAATATATAAAATGTACAATATTAATATTTTAAATATAAAATGAGTGGTAAGTCAAACAAACTCTAACCATTTTACTGGTTTTCGATGGCTTTTTTTTGCCAATATATATCATGCTGATTGTTGAACAAGGTAAACTAATCACTATTAAAAAAATATTCATCTAAATAGTTATTAAAAACCAGATCATACTCTTTGATGTAATTTACATGTTTATAGTACGACTCATAAGTATATTATTTTTAATATTAACCCAAAAAATGTGTTTGGTTTTTTAAAAATAATTTAACAGCAAAAAAAATAAGTGAAATCAAAGTACAATAAAGAAATTCGTTTTCTATTAAGAAAATATATGCATAAAGACGTATAGGGTATTTTATAAGTTGGACATTGACTTTATTTAAAATATGTAAAACAAATAAAATCATTTAGTAATTTTATTTTTAATGTTTATGAGCTTTTATTAAAAACAATTGTGCATATGCATAACTTATAAAATAACAAGATAAATAAATCATATATATTATTTTCAAGCGTGAGCGTGTGATATTGTAGTGATTAAAATGTGATAAATGCATGGATGATTTGATTAAAATATTTTTATTAAATTATGTTTATCATCTTTATTAAATTTGTGGCATATGTTTGAACAATTTAAAACATTTATAACTAGATTTGATCATTTAAATGGATGGTGAACTGACAAACCTTGAAAATAATTCTTCTAATTTTTTTATTTATCTAATATTTAAAAATTTCATGTAAAACAAACAAAACTATAGATTGAAAGGCCGAAAAGTTTAACTAACAAAATCATTTTAATTAGAAGACTTGCTTGTTTTGTATATTTTAAGATTTATATTGCTATCCATCTAAATTATTTAAATTAAACTAACCAAAATTTGCTGGTGTTAGAATTGAGATTTTAATCTAACAATGGAAAAATTGATGAAAATCACAGTATTAATTAAAAGCTAAAAAAAAGCATGAAACACAAACCTCTTCTCTGAGATATTTGTTATGTGCACGGAGGTTTTGGGAATAGAGATTGTGATCTACTTGCTCAAGATGAGTGCCACCACATGGAGGGCAAGTAACAGTCTTCAATGCAGATTGAATTGCGTCGTTATCACGTTTTATTTTCATATTCTCTATTCTAAGTGATGCGTTGTCTGCTTTTTCACTATGAACCTATTATTTGTAATATAAAAAATATATTAATAACCATAATTTTGAAGTCACATAAAAAATTTTTTGTTGATAAAACAAATAGAAAAAAAGTTTTTGTTTCTTTTTTTTAAAAAATATGCAAATATTGTACCATCTAAACTAAAAATCTAATTATTCATCGAATATCTTGATTTCGAAAAATAAAATAATGACTGATAAATTACTCTCAGGGTTTTAGATAAAGTAAACCAGTACATGTCACTTATGTAATGAACACTAACTACAAAATATTTTACTTTGGCTTGGGTTCTTTTGTTTTGAAACCAAAATTTGATTTGTTTTTGCTTAAGTTTCAGTTCTTCGCCCAATTTGCATTGCTGCAAATCGTCTGGATGAGGACACTCCTTGAAATACCTTATATCAATTCACAAACATTAATTATTAGTTAAGAAGATTTTTATTTGAAAACTAACTATGATCTAAATTAAGATCTTACGCTTCAAGTTTTTGAATTGGAAGATTAGAGTGGCGATGGTAATTCTTCTTATCCCCGTCGATGGTCTTCGGAGAAGTATCGTGTTCATCACTTGAACTGGTATCACGGCTAGAAGTCATTTTAAAATCCAAATAAAAGAATTTTGCATAATCTATTTACCATTTAAAATCCTTATTATTTGCCAATAGTGTAAAAGTTTTCTATGACCTCAAAAAATTATTAATAATAAATGAAATAAATATGTCCTTATTTTTTGTCAAAAACTTAAAACAAGACAAATCAGAACCATTTATGAAAAAAATCTCATTACAGACTTTTTCTTTTGTAAAGGTGTCAATGAAATTTTTTTCTATTTATATTCACTAAAAAAAATTAGTTTCTATTACATTTCAGATTTACATACAGTTTCGACCTATCGTACAGTGGATACAAATGTTGAAGTGTTATACCGGAATGTTTCTCATAAATTAAAACGTAAAAAAGTTTGTGTGTCCACTTTCCATAATAAACATGATTTACATAAATGATTAAAGTTCATTTTAAAGGGACTATAGTTCAGATGAAATGAAATAACAATTAAAAATAGTTCAGATGATTTATTTAATTGCATTTTACAAATCTAGAGTTATCATGTAACTATATATATTATGTATGGAAAACTACTGTATATTTCAACAAAATATATATACAAAATTAGCGTTATATTTAGCGTGTTAGCTATTTAAAAAATAAAAATTCATGTTTATGTTTAATAATACCAAACTGGAAATAGACATAATCAAACTGAAATCAAATATAAATTCATAAATAAACGAATAGTTCATATATTTCTCGAACAAAAAAAAATCAAAAACCACAACCAAACTGTAATAAAAAAAAAACAAAAGAAAAACATTTATAATCGAATCTAAAAGTGAAAATTCATGCCTAAACATATTAGAGAACAAACAAATGAAATAATAAAATGATACCAAAAAAATAATTTCGCATTTTGAAAACACGGATTTAGTTTTCTTAATTAATCTGTCTGAAAAAACCTTAATAAGTTTTAGGCCTGCTTTTGTTATTGACGTATTTCAGTGGGCTAGAACTTTATCATAGAAGCACTAACCACGCCGACCAAACCGTGGACTAGGGGTGGGTAAAATATCCGTAAATTTTGATTCGATTCGTTATTCGATTCGATCCGATCCAAAAAATCTGGATATCTGTAACTCTACAAATCGAAGCAAATACTAAAATTCAATATCCGTTAAAAACAAAGCAAATCACAAATATTAAAATTTTGGAGAGCGGATATCCGATCCGATCCGACAATATATAAATACATGTATATCTTTATTATATTTAAAGTTCTATATGTATAAAATTATATAATTATTATTCTGACATATGATTTGACAAGTTTTATTCACATTTTTACTTGTATAAAAGTAGTATATAAAAGGAAGAAATACATTTTATGATAATTATATTTTTTTCTTAAGTTTTGTGCTATTATAATTGTTAACTAAGTTTAATATTTTTACAAAATATGTAGATTTACTAATTTTTTTATTTTTTATCTTATATATCATGTAAAAATATATTATACAAAATAAATCTGTATCGAAATTTTAAGATTATTTGTACTAATCAAAGCATATGAGATATCCGTAAGTATTCGCAAATATCCGCAAATATTTATTTATTTTCCGGATATCCGTTTTTCCGAATATCCGTATTTCTCCGAAGCAAAGCAAATACAAAAATTAGATATCCGTAACATACGAAGCAAATCACAAATACCTTCAAAAACCCAGATATCCGATCCGTGCCCAGGCCTACCGTGGACTGCACGTCCGTAACAATGTCCTCATCCCTTGTAATTTACTTCATTACCCTCCTCTTTCCATTGTTTTCTCGGAGAATATTCTTCTATATCGTCATTTCCCAAATTAAATATTACGAACATATTATTATTATCTGTTTATATAGTGGTGGTGACCCCTGCGAGAGACAACGGCCACTGAACACACACACACTCGATCAATTTTTTTATCGTCTCTGTGATCATCGTTGAGAAACATGGCTAGAAAGTTCTTCGTCGGAGGCAACTGGAAATGCGTAAGCCATCTTCCTATCTCTATTCTTAGTCTTAGTTATGGTTAGATCGGAGAATCTCACTTTGTAGATCGTGATTTAAGGTTTTGGCTCACTGTTTGCCTCGATTGAGTTTGAAATTTCAGATCCATGGTTTGATTAGATGTATGCGATCTGATTCCGATGGTTGAGATTTGTCGATTTCGATACTGGATCTCAGATTTGATTGAATCTGGGCGTGGATGTTGTTTGATGAAGTAGGTTTATACATGGTGGGATTGATTTAGATTAGGCTCTTGTTATTGTGGGAGAAAGATGCTGATGCTATGTGTTCTTGATTTTTGAAATGGAATGTAGAACGGAACTGCTGAGGAGGTGAAGAAGATTGTGAACACTCTTAACGAAGCTCAACTACCTTCACAGGATGTCGTAGGTTTGTGCTAATTAGAAGAGTTTATGAGTTGCTTTTGTTCTGGAAAAAAACGTATTATGATTTGGGAATACAAACAGTTGCTTTGGTTTTATATAATGTATGCTTTGGTTGTATCATTTACATTCGTATGCTTTGGTTTTATATAATGTACATAGAAATGAGTTTTTGAAATTCTACGAACGCAGAGGTTGTTGTTAGCCCTCCATATGTGTTTCTTCCTTTGGTTAAGAGCACGTTGAGGTCTGACTTCCATGTTGCGGCGCAAAATTGCTGGGTGAAGAAAGGAGGTGCCTTCACTGGTGAAGTCAGGTGAGATCCTCTAGCAACTGATGTATACTTGAAACTGTTTTTTTTTTTTATTACTTATGATTTTGTACAGTGAATATATTGTTTTTGAAGTTGTGTTAGATTGTTTTAAGAGCAAATTGATTTCTTCGTTTTGTTTGCTTTCCTTTGTCTTGTTACATTATATATCAGGCCCCTTATGACTTTTGCAACTTTTGTGTGTGCAGTGCGGAGATGCTTGTGAACTTGGACATCCCATGGGTTATCCTTGGTCACTCTGAAAGGAGGGCACTCCTCAATGAATCAAACGAGGTTGGTGATCTTTTCATTCATGTCTCTACCATTTGGATTTGAGAGCTATGATTTTGATATTTGACCTCAATTCTACGTTTGTAGTTCGTCGGAGACAAGGTTGCCTATGCGCTTGCTCAAGGTTTGAAAGTGATTGCTTGTGTTGGTGAGACTCTTGAGCAGCGAGAGGCTGGCTCGACCATGGATGTCGTGGCTGCCCAGACTAAAGCTATTGCTGGTATGTGTGTTGTCAAACACTTTTATCGCTTTAAGTGCATAGCTGCTTTAGTAAGGCAGTACATGGTGAATTTATCTTATCCATACACACTGCATTTACTATACTTTTTTAATGCCTATCTCCAAAATGCACATAAATGTTTTATTGCCCATTTTCTTACAAAGAGCTTCCTGTGGTTGGTAATGGCAGATCGAGTGTCGAACTGGTCAAATGTGGTCATTGCCTATGAACCAGTGTGGGCCATTGGAACCGGAAAGGTCGCTAGCCCAGCTCAAGCTCAGGAAGTAAGTTATTATCTATGCCTGTGAGCAGTGAAGCGATATTGCTTATTGGCATGACTTGATATGAAAACCAATACTCTCTCAGGTACATGATGAGCTAAGGAAATGGCTTGCAAAGAACGTGAGTGATGATGTCGCTGCTACAACCCGCATCATTTATGGAGGTAAATAGTACTTTTATTTTATCTAAATAGCCCCACAAAGTTTCTTCGATACTTAGCTTGATTATGCAAATTATTACCAGGATCCGTGAATGGTGGTAACTGCAAGGAGCTAGGTGGTCAGGCCGATGTTGATGGTTTCTTGGTTGGTGGTGCTTCTCTGAAGGTACATTTTCTGATGTCTTAGTTTGTTTCATCAAAACTATTCTCTAATGTGTGTATTCTTCGTCTTCTTTCATTGTTTCGTTTGCAGCCTGAGTTTATCGACATCATTAAGGCTGCGGAGGTGAAGAAAAGCGCCTAATGAGTTCAATAAGCAATCGCAAATCCTTGTTTATTCAGTCTAAACTCTGACTAAAAATTGAATAAGTTGATACAAGTATTATATTACTCTTTGCCTCGGTTGTATGTTGTCTTGAGAACGCAACATGCATCTTCCCCAATTTATTTAGCTGCCAGCTTACAATCTCCCCTTTTAATCTTCCTGAGTGAGTTGTATACTTGTATTCGGTCTTCTTAACCGTACTGGCTTTGTGTTTTCATGTTTTCATGGCTTTTCTATCTTATTAAAAGAAAAGAAGAAAAACCAACCCAGGCTAGACAGTTTCTTCGGGCATCAAGCCCAAGCCCAAGCCCAGTAATTTATTGAAGCTCAAATCACAAATGCGACTTTTTGTATTCTATAACATTTGTTTAGCTGATTCGAGAATCGAGATCAACGCAAATTTCTACTGCTTTCTATGTATGAAATTCAGTGCGGCGGTAACACAACAACCGTACCTAAAGGTGTTACTCTGTTGATGCAACGTGAATCTAGAGACCTGATATAATTATATAATGAATGACATGTCATTTGAAAAAGTCGTCCATCTTTTCCTGATGGCATATTTTGGGGTTAATATCTGAGGTAAGGGTTTGTAGTTTTTAAAATTTGTTAATTTGACGATGAAGTAATTGAATATATATATATATAGCTAAACACAGTTTAATTATTTTTATATTTAGTTATTTAATTATTTGTGTAATTTTATGTAGCTTCAGTGTCAAAAAAAAAACAATATACCAAATATTAATAAGGGCAGACATTAGAAATGATTAGAGGTTGATTGTTTGTGGTTTTTCAAATAGATTTTGGTTTTTGTATTTGTAAAACCCATTATTTTACCAATCAAGATTTTTTGGATTCCCTGAATATAAGAAAACTAGTTTTTTGTAGTTAACTACCTATCTTCAAGCAAAAGCTAAAAATCATATTTTTTGGTTTTTGAACAAATGTACGTGGGTTCTTTTTTTTACTTCTTGTTTTTTTTTTGTCGACCATTTTACAGACTCATGTGGACTCTGTAAACCAAGTTGAGTGCTCTGTATTCATATGGACAGTAAACGACGTTTGTTGCCTCGCACTGCGTGCTAAGCGATCCGCCATGTTGTTTTGCGTCCGTGGTATATGAATAATCTCTGAGCTGTTAAAACTTCTCTTCAGACTCTTGATGTCTTCTAAGTAACTTGCGAAAGCCGGCCATTCTTCTGGTTCCGAAACCATCTTCACCAATTGAGAACAATCCGTTGCAAATGTAACATTATATTGCCTTAAATTCCTCATATACTCCATCGCCCATATAAGGACTTCCACCTCTGTATGCAACGGGGATTGACCAGCTCGTGTATTTTTAGCTCCCAATAACCCTTCAAAGCCTTCCAAGGTGCTATGCCATCCTTGCCCCGAAAAAGTATCTTCTGCTTTCCATGATCCATCCGTGAAACACCATCGTCCCGATCTAATCGGCAATACCGTATCAGCCGTGTGTGTAACCTGATTTTGTTTCTGAACTATTTCCTGTTGGGCTTCCGTCCAGAGTAAAGACTCAGTCATAGCTCTTTGAAGAGTATCCTTAGGATCCATATCTAGATTACTAAATACTTTATTATTTATTCCTTTCCATATATACCAAGTATCCATGCAAAATGATGATCTTTCATTTTTGGCTTAACCCTCCAAAATAAATAGTCCATATTCGCAAACAAAGATTGTCCTGGGAAGTGATCTGGATGTGTTGGGACTGTTGATAGTGCCCAAACCTGTATTGCCGGTGGGCATTCAAAGAAAACATGGTTTATAGATTCCTCAGATGCTCCACATCTATCACACCGTATATCTCCCTTAATACCTCTTGCCTTTAAATTTTTCTTGACTGCTATACATCCTGATAATAGTTGCCATAGAAAGTGTTTCATCTTTGGTGGACAACGCACTTTCCAACAATTGACTTTAAGATCAGTAACCGTGGGTCCAAATTCTACTACCCCTCGTCCTGTATCTGGATATGTTCGCTCCACTTGATATCCCGATTTAACCGTATATTTTCCATTCTTTGTAAAATGCCAACTATCCCGATCAATTGTTTGTGTCCTGCTTAGAGGTATACTCTCAACAATTTTAACATCTTCGGGGTCCATTATTTCTTGAAGAGCCTGTGAGTTCCAAGATCGCGATGTTTCATCAATGAGGGAGTCAACCATAAGATTTGGTAGGAGAACATTTTGTTTTTTATTTGCTGGTCTCGGACGAGTGGTTGGGAGCCAGAGATCATTCCATACTGATATGGATGACCCTGATCCCACCCTTTTGATTAGTCATTTGCTAACCAAAGATTTAGCAGAGATTATACTACGCCACTCATAGGAGGACGAGTACGATCTGATCGGTTCCAGGGGTGAAGCGTTCCTGAAATATCGATCTTTGAAGACACGAGAAAATAGAGTATTGGGTTTCTCTATTAATCTATATAGCTGCTTGCCAAGCATAGCTGTATTAAAATCCGTAAAATCCCTAAAACCAAGTCCTCCCTCATCTTTGTGCTCACAAACCTTATCCCATGATTTCCAGTGTAGTTCTTTTGTGTCACCACTAGGACTCCACCAAAATCGTGCTACCGCACTTGTAAGTTTTTTTGCCACTGTCTTGGGGATGCGGTAACATGACATAATATGGTTGGGTAGAGCCGTTACGACCGACTTTATAATTACTTCCTTTCCTCCTTTAGAAAAGAATCTAAAGGTCCATCCATTGATTCTTTTATTTAGCCTTTCCTGAACAAATCCAAATACTTGTACCTTTGAGCCTCCCAGGCTTTCTGGGATTCCCAAGTATGTGCCCATTCCTCCCAAATTTTGAATTCCCAAAATGTCCCTCAGTTTTTGGCGAGTGGCTTCATCAACTGTGTGGCCAAATTGAATCGACGATTTTTGAAAGTTAATCTGTTGTCCCGAAACCTTTTCATATTTTTTAAGAATTACCAAAATTTCCTCGCATTCCTCCTTCTGCGCTCTACAGAAAAAAAAATACTATCATCTGCGAAAAGCAAATGAGATATTGAAGGGCATGCCCGTGCCACTTTTATTCCCGTCAATCTCTTTTCATTTTCTGCCTTTTTAATATTTGCTATTAAGGTTTCGGTGCACATAATGAACAAATAGAGGGATAAGGGATCCCCTTGACGTAGACCTCTATTTGGTATAATTTGTCCTCTTGGTTGTCCATTTAATAAAACTCGGTATTGTACCGAGGTTATACACTCCATCATCAACTGAACCCAATGGTGGTTAAACCCCTTTTTCCGTAGTAATGCTTGAATAAAATTTTCAACTCTATCATAAGCCTTACTCATGTCCGTTTTTATAGCCATAAACTTGTTTTGACAAGCCTTATTTGTCCTCAACCAATGAAACATCTCTTGGGCAATTAGGATATTGTCCGAAATCAATCTCCCAGCCACAAAAGCCGACTGTGTTTCCGAAATCAGAGCCGGTAGGCAAGCCTTTAGCCGTTCACACAACACTTTTGATATAATCTTATACCCAACATTGCAGAGACTTATTGGCTAAGTTCTGTCATCTTTGTCGGTCTTTCTGTCTTGGGAATCAAACATATATTTGTAACATTTAGTCGTGCATCCAATTTCCCGGTAGTCAAGAAGTTATTGACCATTTCCACTATGTCCTTCTTGATAATGTGCCAAGAGTGTTGGAAAAAAAGTGCCGTCATTCCATCTGGACCCGTTGCCTTTTCCGGATGCATCATAAATAAAGCTTGCCGCACTTCTTCCTCTGTGGCAAGCCTTATTAGCCGCTGATTCGTTTGCTGAGAGATAGTTGGTTTAATTTTGTCTAGAAAATCATCAAATTCACTAGGCGACGTAGTACTGAAAAGCTCCTCAAAATAATCCACTGCAACCTTCTCAATTNTAACCTTCTCAATTCCTTCATCCTTAACCACCCAATTTCCATTTGTATCATATAAACCTACTAGTCGATTTTGCGTTCTCTGCTGTTTCGTCTGGGCATGAAAAAAATTGGTACTACGATCTTCCGCCGTGTTCCACATGTTTCGACTTTTCTGTTTCCAGTATTCCTCCTCATCTTTGTAAGCCTCTTGTAGTTTCTGAGACACTTTCAGAATATCCTCTTGAGATCTATTATCGTCAGTTTGCACCTCTTCCGATGCTTTTTGAAATTCCTCTATTTTTTCTTTTCCATATGGTGGGTTATTCTTGCGCCAAGT
>OVBX01006817.1:0-11439 GCA_900406325.1 Erucastrum elatum
ATATATATATATATATGTAGAAAAATTATAAAAATTTTAAATATTTTTTTATTATACATGATTTATATATATATATATATATATGTATAAAAAATTATAAAATCGTGTATAAATATAGAAAAAGGTTTATAAATATTTTTAAAATTTTTTAAAAACGTTTTATTATAGATAGTTTATTACTGGAAACTTGAAAAACATTTAAAAAAATCATAAAAACGTTTTTAAAAATCATATTAACGTTTTTAAAAATCAAATTAAAAATCAAAAAAACGTTTTAAAAAAAACATTTTAAAACTTGAAAAACGTTTTGAATTTTAACCAAAACACAAAATAATTCAAAAAGAAAACTAAAACAGAAACCCTAACTTATATATCCTAAACAATCCATTCAATCATAAAATTCTCAATCAAACAACCTAAACGCCGAGATCTAACATCCAAAACACTAAAAAAATTGAGATAAAAGAAGGATGAGATAAATCTTACATGATTTGGAGTTTGGGGAAGTGATATGAGAGTGAGAGGAGGATTCGCCGGTGTTGGGAGCTCGAGAATCGACAAAATCGCCGAGAAACGGAGAGAAACGGCTGAGAGAATCGAGAGAGACTGAACGGCGGATGCAACGAAGATATATTTGAACGGTAATTCGTCAGAAAATACCGACGACATTCCGACGGACTTGTCTAGTCCGTCGAAATGTCGTCGGTATTTTCTGACGAATTACCGAGGACATATCAAAACTTCAATGAAACCTTATGTCGTCGGTATGTCCTCAGTAATTTGTGAGGAAATTCCGACAGACCTTAGAAAAAAAAAAAAAAACTAATATGTATCTTCATCAAACTCTCCAACCTCAGCTTCTGGCTCCGAATATACAACAGCATCAACTCCAAACTCAGTAAAATCTTCAACGAGTTCAACATCTGCCAAATCTTCAACTGCATGGGCGTTGCTGGTAGACTCAGGTTGCAATGATGGTTCATCATCATCAGAAGTTTCATCCACTCGTCCTCTTGGGTTGATTTGCGTTACAGTGACCCATGGATCGTCTCTGTAAGTCATCCGAAGGTAACTGATGTAGCACACCTATACATATCAATAATACAAGTATTAGTAAAATATTTAACATTAATTAATAATATTGAAGTTTGTAAAATATGAATAATTGACATACCTGATCAGCTTGCGAACGAATAATGAAGGGATCATAATATTGAAGTTTCCACCGCGAATGAACTGATGTAACACCAAACGCATCAATCTTCACTCCCCTATCTGGGGTGGTGTCATACCAATCACAATAGAATACCAAGTTTCAATTCTCTTGCGAGATGAATAGCAAGATGTTCCATTACATCAAAGAATGATGGAGGAAATATCTTCTCGAGGTTGCACATGCTGACTGGTGCTTTTGTCTTCAAATTATTAATACTCTCTTCAGTCAATACTCTGCTGCATAAGTCGCAGAAGAAAACACTTATCCCTACATAAATAAAAGACATAATTTTCATAAGTATTAAGTTTATATAAGCATAATTGTTAAATATAAAAAAATTGTAAAAATATAACATACATGCAATTGCTTCATGAACATTACGTAGCAATAATGCTGAAAAAGCAAACGGAAGGAGGCGCTCTATAATTACATGACTCTTCAAGCCAGTAAACTTTCATTTGCTCTTATCAACGTAGTTCTCCAAATTTGATGCATATCTGTCAGGAAATTTCACTTTATCTGTAATCCAATAAAAAAACTCTTCTTTTCTTGCATCATCCAGCCGATAAATGGGAAAAAGGCCATACCGTTCTCATCAACGTGATGTTATGAACGATCACAGATATCGACTAAATCCAACCTTGACTTCAAATTATCATTCGTTTTACCTTGGATGTTAAGGATTGTGTTCATCAGATTGTCGAAGAAGTTCTTCTCAATACGCATGACATCTAAATTATGCCGCAATAGATGACTCTTCCAATATGGCAGATCCCAGAAAATACTCTTTTTGTGCCAGTTTTGTAGCTCTCCAACCACACTAACTCGAATGTTTTCATGTCCACCTACATCTGGCGTCCTTTCTGCATCAAAATCTCTAAATTGCTTCAACAAATCTTTCCCACTAACTTCTTCAGGTGGACCATCAAACACCTGCTTGTTCTTCGTAAACGAAGTCCTGCTCCTACGGTATGGATGATCAGGTGGTAGAAATCGTCTGTGACAGTCAAACCAACACGTTTTCCTTCCATTCTTTAGTTGGAAAGCATATGTGCCATCTTGACAATATGGACATGATAGCCTCCCATGTGTTGTCCATCCAGATAACATACCATATGCTTGAAAGTCACTTATTGTCCACATAAGTATTGCCCGCATATGAAAGTTTTCTTTGCACGAAACATCGTATGTCTCAAAACCATCCTCCCATAGTTGTTGCAACTCATATATAATTGGTTGAAAAAACACATCCATAGATCTTTAGGATGATCTGGCCCAGAGACGAGAACTGAGAGGAACAAAAACTCTCGTCGCATGCACATATTCGGCGGTAAGTTGTATGGTGTCGCAATAACTGGCCATAGAGAATAATGTCTTCCCTGCTTTTCAAATGGACTGAAACCATCAGTAGATAATCCAAGATAAACATTTCTTTCCTCTTCCGCAAATTCTGGATATGTTGACTGGAAATGTTTCCAAGCCTTCGCATCTGAAGGATGTCTAAACTCACCATTTGTAGAATGCTCTGCATGTCATCTCATTGCTTTTGTTGTGCGCTCACACTGATACAACCTCTTCAATCTTTCCGTCAAAGAAAAATACCACATTCTTTTGAACGGGATCGGAACTCTTCCCCTCGTCTCCTGATAACGAGGTTTCCCACAAAATTTACATACTTTCCGTGTCTCATCCGCTCTCCAGTAGATCATACAGTTGTCAATATATACATCTATCACTTCGTACGGTAGTTGAAGACCAGCAACAAGTTTCTGAACCTCATAAAATGAACCCGGTGCAACATTATCCTCATGTAGAATGCCTTTGACAAAATCAGTAATCACATCCATACATTCTTCAGCCAAATTCTAGTCTGTCTTAATACCCATTAATCGAGTTGCAGATGATAAGACTGAATGACCATCTCTACAATTTTGATACAAAAGATGTTTTCCTTCATCCAACATGTCAAAAAATCTCCTAGATTCGAGATTTGGTTATTTCCCTCTATAATGATCATGTACCATCTGCTCAGTACCTACCCATAATCTATATCCGTTCTAGATTCTTCTAACATAATAACAGGCTGAGGTTCACTAACAGGGTGAGGTTCGTTAGTACTACCATATTCATAGCCAGTTTTTCCATGAAGGTACCAAACTTTATAATCACATGAAAATCTTTTCATATACAAATGAGTCCAAACATCAAATTCTTTTATAACCTTATCATTATTGCGAGTATAGCAGGGACATCGTAACATACCATTATTTGCATCCGGTTGCTGTTGAACAAGCCTCATGAATTCTCCAATTCCTTGAATGTATTCTTCCGTAAGCAAATTGGTGTTGGGATCCAAATGAGGTTTATCCATCCACGAACGATAATAAAATTCTGAAGACATGATTTTCATGAAATTGTTGTGATTAAATAGAAAGAATAGAGAATGAGGAGTGAATGAGTGAAAATGAGGAGGGTTGAATTTATAGGAAATTGCTTACGGCCATCCGACGACTTTCTGACGGAATACCGACGGATTTAAAGTAGTTCGTCGGAATTCCGTCGGTATTTTTGAATCTCAAACGGCTATAAAACAGTCATATATATTTGTCAGCAACTGTTACATGGTTCGTCGGTATTCCATCAGAATACACCAACGAATTTCCGACGACCCCAACGGTTATATCTGTTGATCGAAATGTCGTCGGTATTCCGTCAGTATATTCTGACGAAATACCGACGAACCTTGTTTTATAATATTGTCGTCGTAATGTCGTCGGAATTTACCGACAGATCTCTTTTCGTCGGAATTTCCTCTGAATTGGCCGACGGAATTCCGACGACTTCGTATTTTTCGATTTTGTCGGAAATTGGTCGGAAAATCGTCAAAAACTTTCGACGACCTTCGTGTCTGTCGGAACCGTTGTCGGAATTCCGGGTGTTTTCTTGTAGTGTGGTGAGTTTCAGCTCCAGAACTACAAAGCACACACTGCTCAGGCACATTCATACCCCACCGTCTTAACCTATCGCGAGTAGGTAGACGATGAAGCATTACTAGCCAGGTAGAAATTTCTGTATTTCTGTGTTTATAATTGGTAAGCGGAAGGTAGATAGATGTGCACTTATTTAGAGATGAGGAGATGCACTATTCCAGAAGGTTTTTGAGTTATCACCTTCGTATATCACTTCCGTATACGTTTATTATGCACATGGAACAAACAACACTAAAGTTTACTCTTTTAATTGTGAGATATAATATAATTTGATAACAATTTATTTTTTATTTAAAAGATATTGGATATAAAATAGTAAAATTCGGTGAACCTAGAGATTCATCCAAGAATAACTCTTGTTTTATACGTAGAAATTTCTGTGTTTATAATTGGTAAGCGGAAGGTAGATAGATGTGCACTTATTTAGAGATGAGGAGATGCACTATTCCAGAAGGTTTTTGAGCTATCACCTTCGTATATCACTTCCGTATACGTTTATTATGCACATGGAACAAACAACACTAAAGTTTTTCTAGAGAGAAAAGAAGAGTTCATCCTCCCCTCCCCCCTCCCCAAGAATAACTCTTGTTTTATACGTAAAAATTTCTGTGTTTATAATTGGTAAGCGGAAAGTAGATAGACGTGCACTTATTTAGAGATGAGGAACTCTCCTCTTAATCTCCTTTTTAGGCAGCTTAAATGGGAATATTTTAACCTGTTGTGCTGCATTCTCACTTGGCCGGTCTTCTCTTCTCTTAATATGTCTCTTTTTATAGGTGGAGTGGCGTGGTGGAGTGAACTTCTCCCCTCACCTCTTCTTTCATTTTTGGATTTTGGGACTTACTACTCAGTGGTTAGAGGGCTCTTAGTTGTGGTTTTACTGCAATGTGTGGGAAAAACGATGGCGTATTCACCTATGTTTGGTTGATAAACTTACATGACCTTTTTGCTGTGTATGCGCCACATAATATACTTACCCTTTTTGGAAAATGTTAATAAGTTCCAAAATCTATTTCGGCGTCCAGTCGCGACAACCGCAATTTCCGTCCGGTCCGAGGAAACCTTTGCACGCCTCCGTTACTTTTTGGAAGGCCATTGAATTGCCAGAATTCATGTTATATATTGGAAAGAAGTTGACCTCCTTGCTTCTATGGTACGATTCAGTAAAAAAAAAGAAATTCAAATTGATAGTCATACGTCAAAGTTCTGTCTGCATGAGGATAGCATCTAATTAGACAATGAATTACAAATGTCTGGAAGAGCTCTTCCTCGTCTCTAGGTGCCTAGATATCCACCGTAAGCCTTTTCTCGTTTGAACCTCGGAGTTTGGAGCATTCCAAAAACCGGAGATTCTTTCGTGTCTCTCTAAAATTGCAGTCATGGTAAAATCTTTGGTTTATTTAATCATTTTCTATTTTGTCTTAAATTTTTGAACTTCTGTAAATTTGGTTGCAGTACATCTTGTGCTAGCAATTGAATACTGCATCCTGAGAAAGAAACGAACAACCATATATAAATATCAGCATAATGACTGGGCAAATCTATTAAAGCTATGGTAACTAAACTGCACATCCAGATTATAGCAGAAAAAAAGTTAATAATAATAAACTGGACATTAGTTAAACTTTGATGCACAAATTTCAAATCCTCTAAAAATCCATCCAACTTTCATTATCTGATTAAATTGTCAAGGAAACAATATTTAAGCAAAAGAGAGAGATTTTGGTGGATATCAATTCTGGAAATGTTTTTAAAGTAACATTTTGTCTGAATTCAAACAACGATATGACTTTAAATATGATTGCCGTTTTATAAAAGACGTTCTTAAAATAAAATAAAAAATAGTGGTCAAATGTAAAAAGGAGAATTCTACTTTTACCTCATTTTTTGTAACACTATTCATATTTACTTTTATTATAGATATATTTTCATAAATACCTAAATAGAACTTTTCAAGATGTTGAGATTACATGATAAGGAATAACCGATAAAATTTGTCATTTTAGGTCCAAAGTCAGGTTAATTTAGAACAAACATTTGATAATCCTACTACTACCATCACAATCCTCATCTACAAAAAGGATCAAAATCTTGATACCAAGTAAAATAAAAAGAGAGTTTGATGAGAGTTTATTGCTTCCTTCCTCTTCCTTTCTTCAGAGGCTGTGTTTCCATCTGTTCTTTTCCGTTGACTTCAGAAAGATCAACTGCATAAATATAAAAATATAACAGCAATAACCTCAACGTTCAGTGACGAGTAGAACTTCATAGCACATTACGCAAAAAAAAACAATGAAGATCAAAGAAAAGAAATGATGTTTACAGTCAGGTCCCCAGGCCATGAGGGTGAAGAAAATGTTATTGAGTTTCTCCATCTTCTTTGCTTCTTGCGCTTGGTCTGTCTTGAACTTGAGACACTAAGGTCAAAGAAAGAAAAAAAGAATCTATTATATATAAAAATAGAAGAAGTTAATGTAATTCACTTTGTAGAACTCAAGGAGGACTAAAGTAGGTAGTATCACAAACTTTGACTAAGAAAAAAAAACATATTCAACAACATCCACCAAGATAAACTGCTTCTTATATAACCCATCGCCTGGGGCAAAAACATAAGAAAACTAGAAGATGCAAGCTATTTAGCAATTACAAGAAGAAAAGATTTAGCGATGATCATCATGGAACCCTAAACTACATCCTCCAAATCAGCATCAAAACCAACATCTGGATCAGATATTAAATTCTAATGGAAGAGTGAGTATCTACTTAAAAATAGGAATTTTCAAAGCACAAACAATTAGAAGAAGAAGAAGTGGAGAGTGAGAGAGAACCTGTTTGTTATCAGTAACCTTGAGAACCAACTTGCCATCGCAGTGTCTATACTTTATCCCATACCGTGTCTGCACCACACACACACACACACATTCAAGGAAACAATGTAGTTTCAAAATAAATTGCCGAGTGATTTCAATTCAAATACTAGAAAAAAAAGAGAGATAAACATACAGAATTGGGATCAGCTCGGAAAAGCTGAACAGAACGATCAACGAACTCGTCCCAAGAAACTATATAAACCATTGAGATTTGACTTCACGGATTTTTGGGGCAGATCTCCTAATTGTATGCAATCTCAAGGGAGTCGCAAGGTCAAACCTGGACGGATAAAGCAGAGAGTCTTCTTCTTATATGAATTGACTGATGAGCAAACCGGAATTAATCAGATTCAACCGGATCGGTTCGTTAGTGTTAAAACTTTTACAGTAAAACCCTAAACCGTTCTTTCTCACTGATCTTACTTACACAACAACCATCCATCATGCTGCTCTTTCGTTTATTCCTTAGACCAGCAGTGAAAACTGAAAAGACAGGTTTTGTGAGCCCAACGTGCAAAGCCAAGACAACTAAACACATTCTAAAAGAGGGCAACAACTACATGTCTGAAGTTATATCATCATCATCATCATCATCATAGAGCTACGAAACAAAGGTGTGAACTTTAATCTTTAAACCAAGCAGGTTCATAACATTAGTACACTCAACTGACGAATCTGGGTAGAACCGCAGTTGTGAAAGAAGATGATGTAAGAAATGAACAAGGAAGCAGGACTGAAATTGAAAACCAAAGAAGAGAGGAAGTAGGAAGGAAAAAATCAGCTTTGGTTAATAAAGAATAAGCGTAATTCATACTCGAAGATTTGAAATTGTAATTGCTTCTCATAAGAACTTGAAAACATGGGAAGAGATTACAACAGACTACTTTCAAGTCATTTTCTTATGTTTTCAAATGATCACTGTTTTGTTTTGGTTTGGATTATAAAATCATCTCACTATCAGTAAGCTACATAGAACCTTGGGAGGAGAGCAGTTTGGTCTAAGGTGCAATTATTGTGTGTTGCCTTAAGTGTTTGTACTTCTGTTCCACGTTGAACAATCTCCAGCTTTCTCCAAAGTCTTTATCCAAGACCAGCTTCAGAGCTTCCACCCCTTCTGCTAAAGCTCCATCAATCTTTCCCACACACACACAAGAGATGCACAGAGTCATTTCCTAGTGTTTGATTTAAACCACAATGTCTATAAATGCTCAAAAAGACTCTAACCCGTTCACGAGCTTGCATGCTAAACTTCTGCAACAAGAACGCCTTTGGATCCATTTGTCCAGGAGGCTTCCCAATTCCTTCAACATTAGTAGATGATAATAACAACAGTAGCTCGATTTAGAAACAAGAATCAGGGAAAATGTAAAGTTACAAGAGAGGTCCAAACTAACCGATTCGTAGCCTTGCAAATTCCTTGTTGCCTCGGAAATGGTGCATTACGGATTTTAACCTGAGAAGAACACAAGGATGATGATAACCCAAGCAAGAATACACATAACAGTTTTCAACAGAATGATTTACATATTGTGATGGTAGATACGACGGTCTAAGTTGAACTCTATTTTACACATGACCAGAGAGAAAAATGGGACACACATACCCGTTGTGACATCCATGGCCTCCTTTTTCTTGAAGGCGAAGAACACCACATGGCAATTGTGTATCATCATGCACCTTACATCACAGAACCCCAGAGTAACAACGAAATTAAGTGTCTTCTGCTTAAAATGATCATAAGGAAGGTGAGGCCTTGAGAGCTACAAAGAGGAATAGGATATACCACAAGCACACGATTGAGAGGTAACTTGTAATAAGCCGCGAGAGGTCCACTCTGATCAGTTTCAGGAGAAGGGCAGTTAATAACAAGAGCAATATATTCTTATAACCATACTTCTCTTTCAACACTATAATATAACTGCCATAACTAGAACATATCACATATGAAAGCTTCCCATCAGACCTTTAACAAGTCTATCGGAAAAAATCTAACCTTGGTTTAAATACCAATGGATGAAACAGAGATGATGTTCAAAATAAGTTTGGTACAAGAGACCACTTTAAAACCTCACGAATCATTCAGGTTCATTTATTTTTCTACTCAGCCATAGTCTACACAAGATTTATGAAACTAGGAATAGGAGAAGCAAAATAACTGATTCACCGCTCAAGTTCATGTAGGTTTGAGGCTTTGCCAAGATAACAGGGACATCGCCAACGAGACCTGGAAGAAGGACAAGACAAAACTGTAAGCCCTTAATGCAAACATCAAACTAACAAATTTATTGTTTCATACTACATGTTACAGATACCTTGTCCCATTATAGCTTTGAAATTTAGCGAGTTCATCTGAATCCCCACTGACTCAGCAAAAACATCAATCATCTCGAACCCAATCTGCAACGTACAAGAGAAGAATATTTGAGAATCGAATCAACACAACTAGATCCAAGTTGTTTAAATAACTTAAGTACATACATTGTGTCTAGTGCCATTGTATTTGTCGCCAGGATTTCCCAAACCGAGAAAGAGCCATGGCTGGTGAACAGAAGTGCAGTAGCAACGCCTTGACAGCCTACTAATAAGCATCATCATAGCTCAATGATTCAAAGTTGAAAACTTCTCCTAGTATAAATCCCTAAGCCTTTTATTCCAACAGAGCAAGCAATCTGAAAAGAGAGCCAAATTAGTGTTTTAAATACCCCATTTCAAACAAAACAACCAACAAACTAATCATCTAGCAAGAGAAATGATATTATGGAACATCATAGTGCAAAAAAAAAGGCATCTCTGATATAGGCTATATAGCTAAGATAGAAACTGAAACTAGTAATATGGAAAGGATGGAGACCACAGCTTATACCAGATGGAGACTTGTTTGTTAGCAACCAATCTCAAATCTCTGGGAGAATACCAAATTCTGGAGATACCCATTGAACAAAAATACGGATTCAGAACTTATTTAAAGTGGCACTACATTAGGAACGTTTGAAAGAAACTCGATACTTTGATTAATAAAGCCAACACAGACAACAAATCAACTAAATTGGATTATCAAATAGTTTTTCGAGTAAAAAAGAAAAGGTTGGATTTTATCAACAGCATAGAGATGAGGATTCCGACAAACATACCATTGTTGGTCCATGTTCGTTTGATAACACTTGAAGTCACAGAAACACCTGTACGAGAGAGAGGAAGAGAGGAGGAAGGAACAAAGAGCAAAGAATGTGGTTTACGTCTTCGGTTTTCTTTGGTTTACAAATTGAACCGAAAAGGCTTTCTTCCTTTAATGGGCTTTTAATGCATCCCAACTCGTAGAACAAAAGGCCCAACAGATAGCTATTAGGGTTTTGAGTATTTAAAAACCTAATCATCGAACGAGCCTTAGTCATTTCTTCAGTCTCGCCGCAAGCTTTTCTCTGTGACAATTCATGTGAGTAACTCTAACTCTTCTTCTCGTTCAATTTTAATTGTTGTTAAGTCCTATCTCTAGAGCCGTGACATCGCATTGATCGGTATTCTCTCCGTTTCGATCTGAGGTGCCCGTCTAGCTCCTGTTCCTTCATTGTTTCGTTTACTGTACTGATTCAATCGTTTTGTCGATTAGTTGTCCGTTTTGCATAAGTTGTTAGTGATAGTATAGCCATTGGAATGAGTAACACTACACTTTCATTCATTAGCGAATTTGAATCCCTTTTTTTAATTTTGTTAAATTGCATTTTTTTTTAGTATCTCACTAAGTAGATTTGAGATTGGTTAGCTCACTGCTTAGCTATGCAGTGTGAAGTTACATTACACGATATGTATTGACTTGCTTAATTGTTTTGAATATTATGAATCTCTACAACCCTTGTTGATGATATACTAATTTTGCATGCAGCTAAGGTAAAGAAATGAAGCACAACAATGTCATCCCCAATGGTCACTTCAAGAAGCACTGGCAGAACTATGTCAAGACTTGGTTCAACCAGCCTGCCAGGAAAACCAGGAGAAGAGCTGGTTAGTATTCAAATCTTCTCTGCAACGTTTATGTTCCATACAATATAGTCTCTTGTATTTAATCTCTCAACTTTTATGAATTTTTACTCAGCGAGACAAAAGAAGGCAGTGAAGATCTTCCCCCGTCCTACTGCTGGACCTCTCCGCCCTGTTGTCCACGGTCAGACTCTCAAGTACAACATGAAGGTCCGAACCGGTAAAGGTTTCACTCTTGAAGAGCTCAAGGTATTCTCTTTCTGTCTATCTTTTTCTATTATGTTTATCATTTCTTGTCGCATTATAATCATTACTTCTTCTCTCTTGTCTTCAGGCTGCTGGAATCCCCAAGAAGTTGGCACCAACCATCGGTATCTCTGTTGACCAT
>OVBX01006818.1:0-11437 GCA_900406325.1 Erucastrum elatum
GTACAGAACAAACCGGAATAAACCAGGCGTAAACCAACAATTTTTGTCCAAAGATATACATGTATAGAACAAAAGAAGAAAGATAAGAGATGCGTTCTGAGAAGTAAAGGAATTGATCACGTGTGACCAAAACGTCCAGAGAGGACTAAATTACACAATGAACCTGTAATCCTATCAATTATCTTCACTCATCCTATTCTATTAACATTCCATTACTAATGACTAAATTACACAATAAACCTGTACTCCGATCAGCTATTTTCACTCATCCTATTCCATTAGCATTCTTTTACTCAGCAACTCTAATACCTAAATTACACAATGAACCTGTACTCTGATCAAATTATCTTCACTCATCCTATTCTATTAGCATTCTTCTACTTAGCAACTCTGATGACTAAATTATACAATGAACCTGTACTCCGACCAATTATCTTCTGTGGCTTTCAACGTTAGCGTCCACGGTCTCAGCGAATACTACGAGCCACATGAGAAAACGGCTCACGAGCTACTTTTGGAACAGGTCTCTTGGCGGTGCCAGGTTCTCCAAAAACATTCCAAAACATCAGTCTCTCGTCTCCACCTGCTGAAACTACAGTACAACCATCTGGACTCTGGGACATAGATAGAACGCTTGATGTATGACCATAAAGCTCATCCCTCTTCACCATCGATGGGTACTTCCACAGCGTGAGCTGAGAGCCTTGTGAGCTGAGCAGCTCCTTTTCCTTGTTGCTCCATAACAGAGAAGAAACTTGAGAACCTGTGTCAACCGAATTCAAACAAGCCCCTGTCTGAATGTTCCAGAACTTTATCTCACCACCTCCAGATGCAAGCAAATGGCTTTGGAACGGACACCAGCCGAGAGCCTTAACCGCAGACGTATGCCCCCTGAGCCTGTGCAGCCACTTCGTTGAGCTAGACCGGTCCCATATGTGCACTAGACCGTCCTTTCCACCACTTGCTAGCTGCTCACCAGACCACTTGATCCCACAAACCTCTTGACTGTGACCCTTGTAAGTAGCCACAACGGATGACCTGACCCGCACATCGTTGTTGAAGATACGCCCGTCCATTCCTCCGGTCGTCAGGATGTGACTGTTCCAGGCCAACGACCCAACTCGCGTGTGGTGGTGGCGGCAACCTTCCAGAGTTCTTATCAGACTCTTGGTTTCACAATCCCAAATGTCTACTTCGCCGTTGTTGAGGCCGACTCCGAGACTGACTCCGTCATCTGCCCAGTTTACGCTCGTGACAAGTCCTTCCTCTTCACCACCGTACGTGACGAGGTAAGTCACGGAGCCGGTGGAAGGATCCCACAGACACACAGAGCTCTCCAAGGCGATGGCTAGGACATTGGCACTGCTCCAGTCCAGAAGATTGAGGTAGAAGTCGGCAACAAGGCCAAGAGCATCCAGAGTCTTCTCGGGAAGCTGAGGGATGCGTCTAGGCGGCTTAAACCGTTGGTTGTGGTGAAGAAGAGAAGAAGAAGCAGAGTGATCCTTAGAAGGTTTGTTCCTGAAGGCAAGTATCCGCGTTCTGTTAAGATTCAAAGCTTCAGCTAATTGCTTTCTATATGCTTCTCTGTAAACACTTACCTCTTCTTCTTCTATTGATTCTCTTCCTCCTTCGGTAAGGGCGAAATGAGCATAGTCGAAGTCCATAGCTGATCGGTTCGGTATGAATCTGTCAAGCTGTAAACATNGAAAAAAAAGTTAGTACATCACGGACGAGATTAAGAAAAAAAGAATACGACGAAACAGAACACAAAACATAACACGAGATTCAACAGTNTAAGAAATAAGAAAAAAAAAGTTAGTACATCACGGAAGAGATTAAGAAAAAAAGAATACGACGAAACAGAACACAAAACATAACACGAGATTCAACAGTTTTGTTTTGGACATTGTGACGGATTGAGAACCTACGAACAACAAATCGAAACCCTAATTACAAATCGAAACCCTAATTCTACATAACACAAAACCTTGCACGAGATTCAACACTTTTGTTTCGGACACTAGTGTCGGAATGAAACCCTAAGAACACAAGTCGAAACCCTAATTCTACAGAACACGCAAATAGAAACCCTAATTATAGAGAACACCAAATCGAAACACTAATTCTACAGAACACACGTTAATAGAAACCCTAAACTTACGTTTTCCTTGGAGCTGTCTTTGGGAAGGAAGTGGCGTCGGAAAGGAATTCGAGCCTGGGCTTTCAAATACGAAGAATTCATATTTTCGTCTGAGTGCGAGAGAGAAACGGAGAAAGAGTAGAAAAGAAAGATGATGATCGAGTTCGAGAGCGCGCGCGAAAGTAGCTTTCGTCTGAGTGTGAGAGAGAGAGTACGAGGGAGAGAAGAGGATGAGAGAACAATAATTGACGTTTTGTGTGAGAATGATTTTATTTATAGAAATTTACGAGTGTAGTGAGGGTAATTTAGGAATTTGCTTAGTAGGTTATTTGCAATAACAACAAAAGCGAAGAAAAAGTCAGNNACATCTTTCGAACGGATCCAAATCCAGTAATTTGTTGGACTACTCAATTATCATGTAAACTAGTAATATTATTGTTACGTACTGGCATTAATAATATGTAAAATGTTTTTTTTTTGTTTAATTATACTTACCCATGTTTCTATATAGACCCAAGATATGTATAAAATATATTTTTTTTTGACAAAACAAATGTAAAATATTGAATTCTCTTTTTCAAAACCAGCAAAAAAGTTATTAGATATAATAATTCAGAGAAAACATATCTCTTACAAAAAAAAAATTTAAATTATTAACCTTATTTTCTAAATAAATGATGTGAGTATCTTTTGTAGTCTCTTAGTTCTTCTCCATGTATATTTTTATTTTTCACTGGATAATTATCTTCTTTCATTTTCAATGGTGTATACTTTACATAAGATAAAAAAATATTCTATATAAAAAATAAAAAAACGTATGTGTAGGTTATTTCTTAGGTAAATAAAAATAGGGCAATTATCCTAAATAACCCTTTTAAATTTTTTATCACAAAAAATAGCATCTCAAGCTAAAAGTCACAAATATGACATTTATTAGTAGGCTAAAATACTTTAATATCCCTACATACAATATCAAATATAATTTAAAAAAAAATTGCTTCTCTCTCGACATTTTCGTCGACGACACCGGCAACGATCACAAGTGACGAGATCTTGAGCCGCCGCTTCTCTACATCCTTTCAATTTCGATTCCAGGAGCTTCACTATCCCGATTCTCTGAGACAGTAAAACGTAACTGATAGATAATCCAATCCAATAGCTCACCACAAGCTCAAGTATCGGTAAACCTAAGTATAGAAGATGACTACTGAGGAAAAAGAGTCATCTCGAAGAACATAGATTCAATGGTGGAAAATGATGATGATGATGATGAACAGAGATTACGGTTTAAGAAGATTGTTTATTTGTTTGATTAATACTCTCATAAATGAGAAATGGATTACATATAGAGTTTACTAAACCATAAAGCTAAACCAAAATGCATAAAGACAATAACTAAACCAAAGTTGAGTAAACCGGACAGCTAATATATAATGCTATTGCATTCTCTCACCAGCCTCTTCGTCTTCGGCGAGCTACGGAAACGACAGATCGCAGACGCCGCTGCTTGCTGCGCGCCTAACGATCCCAACGTTAGCACGTGCTCTAATCGCGGAAGCAGGTTGAGAGCCTCCCACGTCTCTGTGTTCACTGATGGGATTAGATTTCTCAGAGCCGTCACCGCCGGTTCTTGCAGCAGAGGAACGTCGATGTAATATAAGAGGCTGGGGACTCCTCCCTCTGAAACAATTCCTTCGCGTAGAGCCTCGCTCGCTGCAGAGAGATTCTGCAGACACTGAGTCATGTGTTCTCTGCATCCCAACAGTATCCCATCGTTCAGAAGATCGATCGACACTCTCACCATCGCTTCTTCCACTAGCAACTGCCTCAGCTCTGCAACTCTTGTGACAAATCTTGTGATTCATCAACACCAATGCTCCATGGGATTGGTTCCAAGCTCAAGAACAGATCAGCTATTATCAAATGCTCAGCTTAAGAGTGTATGTTCTACGAGTTAGTCGAAACAGTGAGGTGTCCCTTGGAATTTAAAACATGTAAATAATGTTAGACAATCCTTGTTCATGATGGCTATCATATTTATGATAAAAGATAAAATGTTTAGGAAGGGATAGGAATTCATGAAAAATTAATATTTAGTTAACAATATAAAAATGTTAGGATAGCAAGTAAATTATTTTGGAAGGGTTCCTGAAAATTTAATATTTAATAAAAACATATTAGGATAACAAGTAAAATATTTAGGAAGGGTTTTCTGAAAAATTAATATTTAAAAAACTAAAAATGTTATGATAGCAAGTGAATATTTTATATATTAACAAACTTACATATATATCAAATTTACGATAGCAAGTAAAATATTTATAAAATGCTCCTGACAAAATTAATATTTAATTAAAAAAAGAAAAAAATGCTAGGATAGCAAATAAAATAATTAGGAAAGACTTCCTAGAATTTTAATTTTTAATTAAAAAGAAAACATATTAGGATAGCAAGTAAAGTATTTAGGAAGAGATTTTTGAAAATTTAATATTTAAAAAATGTAGGTTCTCAATCCGTCACATAATTTTAGGCAATCAATTGTTATTGGTATTTAATTCTTAGATTAATTGTAAGATATTGCTTGATTGTTAGGCATAATATAATTAAGAGTAATCCTTTTTAAAAGAATAACTGATTGCTATATAATAGAAACGTAAAGTAAGGAATGGTTGATTTTTTGGGGATTTAACATTTAATTAGGCACTACTATTTAGATTTTTCTTGATTTTACCCGATCACAATATATGTATCTATGATTTACGTACAATAAAACATTATTAAAACCCCAATTTACTAATAAGTGGTTGATATATTTATTCAAATTAAAGCAAAGAAATCTCTTAAATTAAAGCATCGATTAACCAAAAAAAATAAAACATTTAAATAAAAACTTATATTAAAATAAAACCAGCGGCATTTCATTTTAAATACTTTAAAATTTCAGTGTGGCTTCAAAAAAACTCCTTGTGTTTTAATAGTATTGATTTGTTTTGATATCACCCCGAAAATATGTGAATTTAAACAGAATATATAGTTAATAATAAATATAATTGATACATTTATTTTATCAATTCAAAAGAATATAGTCTTTTTAGAAATATCTATCGATGGCATTAGGAAAATATAGATTTATGTTTCTGTTTGTACAAATTCAAGAGAATATACTTAATACCAACTAATATGTTGATTTTGATTTTGAATTTATGTTTCTATAAAAGATTCCATCAAAATCTAAATGTTGTAGTAAAGATATTTGGAAGCCCATTTGGTGTGAAAATAGATTTAAATTATTGAGTTTGCAATTCAAATTAACAGAAATATATTGGGCCTGCGATTTTTGTTGCTAGTAAATGAAAAGACATGTTTTGTAAATAAATTGAAATTGTTAATGAAAAGCCATGTTTTTGTAAATTATTTTGAGAATGTTTTGTAATTCCGCTAAAATTTCAGGGGCAGATTCCCAAACAGTCAGATGCTTTAATAGTATAGATTATCCATAATCAATTTTTATATTTAACTGTTATATAACTATAAATAATTTTCTATTACTAATATTAGATTTATATGTTATATTAGATAATTAATTATAGTTTAATCTAATAAATTGCCGAAAAATATTTTTAAAATACATAAAAGCCATAGTGATTAATAACAATATTGCCCATAATTTTATTTATTATATAATTAAAAAAAATTTATATTTTAATACTAGATTTATCTGTTATATTAGATAATTAATTATAATTAAATATAATAAATAACAATATTGCCCATATTTAATTTATTATATAATTAAACAAATTAATTATTTGCGAAGTGATTTTTCGCAACGGAGCTCTCATGTTGAAAGTTAGAGTGGTTAATATCGATATTACCCTTAATAAACTTTTAACATATAATTAAAAACGAAAATTAAAATAAATTTGTCAAATACAGATTTTTAAAAATTAAGATAATTCTTAGATATACTTTGTTATTATCTGAAAATAATATTTTTATCATAAAATCTCATGTTAAAAGTTATAGTGATTAATATCAATATTATCCATAATGAATTTTTATATTTAACTGTTATATAACTATACATAATTTTATATTACTAATATTAGATTTATATGTTATATTAGATAATTAATTATAGTTTAATCTAATAAATTGCCAAAAAATATTTTTAAAATACATAAAGGCCAGAGTGATTATAAACAATATTGCCCATAATTTTATTTATTATATAATTAAACGAATTTTATATTTTCATACTAGATATATATTTTATTTTAGATAATTAAATATAAAAAAATTTCAAAAATATATTTTTTAAGATTAAGTGTTCTCAGATATACTGTGTTATTATCCAGAATAATATTTTTAATATAAAATTTTAACAAATTCGGATTTAATATATTTTATATTTAAACATTAATCAAGTAAAAATATTTGTATAATGATATTTTTCTAAAATAGTTTAATATGTAAGTGTTTTTTAAAATTTAAGCACAATAATAATCATATATATTATGACAGATAAAACAGTTCTCATATATAAATAATCTGATGTTTAATTAAAATTTAAAAAAAAACATAAATAATAAATTATCATGCTGATTTTGAATTAATAAAATATAAAATAATAAGTATTCATAAGAAAACTATGCCCGCATGTGCGGGCAAACCACCTACTGCAAATTATAAAGGAATCAAGTAAATAGGTCGGGAAAAATCTCAAACCGAACCGATTTAAACCGATCCATTTTTAGATTTTTTATTTTATTAATATGTGAGCAATTTATGCGCAAAAAATGTATTAATCCAATCCACAATTTATGAGCAATTTTAATTTTATAATATTAAACCGATCCACAATTTATGCGCAAAAAATATATCTATCTAAACTATTAAAGCACAAGTACAAAAAGTACTCAGAATTTTGATTATTTACTAAACCGAAATTCCCGAATGGTTCATTATAATACCACAACCGATTTTAGATTGTTGCTTAACCACAACCGATTTTAATGACACATTACATCTAATAATTCAATTGTTTTCCAAAATACATAACTCACGATATCTATTATTTAAGATAATATGATATCTAATCTTGCAAATCACGTAAAATATTTATTACTAACCTCGAAAACAATTACCTTCCATAATATATTCCTAAATTTAGGTGATCTTCTAAAAGTTTGATATAAATTAACGACCACAACAAACTATTTTGGCCCCACTCTTGCAGATCAAGTAAAAAATCTACAATTTATTAACCTTTATTCGATAAACAACTAACAAACAGATCATTCATGGAAAAAAAATTGTAGAGTATATTCAATATTTAATACTAAAAATTCAAAACTAACTAAATCTAAGCTATTAAAACACTATTGTTTCAACATTTCCTAACAGGCTATATATACCTCTTTTCAACAACATATCATTCTACGAAAATTCTCCGAGTTGAAGTCAAGTGCACCATGGTTCTGTAATCTAAAAACTTTGTCTAGACAGTCCTACTTTTCTTTCACCTTACGAGTTAGTTACAACAGATCTCCTTTGCTATGTGATGTTACAAGTGATTATCATCTCTATCTCCTTCACCATATCTCTGTCTGAGCTTTTATATATATATATCCCTTCAGTCCCATGTCATTTTCTTTCTCCATAAAGAGTTGTTGGTCTATGTTAATACATCATGCAAAAACAACAATATTTATAAAGTTGACAATTTAACAGAACTTCGACAAATCAAGTCAATCGGACATCATTAGTTACCTTGCAACCCGCGAACAAAGCTGAGCTTCTGTTGATTCTTTACCCAACTGTAACTGGCAAGAGGTTTTTTCTCATGATTAAACCGGGGTCCGGGGACGAGCTATATCTAACTGCGAGAAGGGTCTTCATAATCTAAATCTTAGATATTGTTTAAGAAATCATAACACATAATATAGATTAGGACAACTAATCGTAAAAAAATCAAATTCAACTGAAATCTACAAACTTGAACCTGAATGCAATGATTTTCAGTAGTAATCAGTAGATCTATTTCTCTCATCTTTTTGTGAAGAATTGACAGCCGTTTAAGAAGATCTCGCCAGATAGAAAGATAGCAAAGTCAAAGAGATCGCTAGAAAAAACAATCTTTATACGGGAAAGTAAGAAATTGTAGAAGGCAGACATGTTTCTGTTTTTTTTTCCTGGAAAAAAAGTATTATATGGGCTTCGATTAGTGTTTAAGGTCCACTATTTTTTTTGGTTCAATCTGATACAAAAAAAAATGTTAAATCATAAGCAAATGGCTCAATTCAATTCCTCAAATTAAGCTTCGTAAATATACTTGCTAGCGATCTATATTTTTAAAAAATGTTTTTGGGTTAGTTTTCCAAATTTGTTATTGTTTCTGTTGGAATATAGTTTTTACATCTATAAATAATAATTTTAAAATATATTTAAATACAAATTTTAGAATTTATTATTTAATAAATCTTTGAAATCTATTAATTTAATATTTTACACTGTTTAGTTTACCAAGTCAAATTTAAAAATACAATACAACAAGGATACAACCAGGATGAATATTCTTACACCAATATGAAAGATATACACCAATATCAAAACTCAATAACTTATGCAACAATAATATGAATATTTTTACAACTAACAAAAACATATAATTATGTAAAAATGCATTAGCGCAGGCGCGCGGATCAAAAGCTATTTTTTTTTAAATAAACGCATTATTACCTATAGCACAGAAGAGAAGACGCGAAAGAGACCACGAACCACCACCTCAACCACGAAAAAGGTCAAAGTAATTATGAGAGCACTCTTGATATGCAACAATTTTGTCAGATACATTCTTGAGTACCAAAGAAAAAATCTCTGACCGATGCAAGACTTGCCAATGGCCAAAGGTGTCCACACCTCTCCGACTCGTTACCGCAGCCATTACATTCGAAAGATCTGATATTGATGGTGTCAACACCTCACAATAATCCGTTGGTTACCGAAATAATGATCATGGAATGCGAGGTCTCGAAAGTGAGGGTGGACACCAGAAGTTCGATGGATCTGTTTGAGAAATTTTGCAAAATTTGGATTTTAGAGGTTACAAAATCAAACCTTTGGTGAGGGCGTCCTCAATATAACGAAATGAAACATAAACCTAAGACCTCCAATTTTCTTTTTTTTTTGAGAAAAAATACATTAAAAAAACCCCAAATTTGTAAGAGATATTTTTTGTTAAAACCTTAGTAAGATATTTATGACCTCCAACATCTCATAAACGTCCAATGATTGAGTTTCGAGAGGTAAACCACCATATTATCCACGTGGTTTTATAGCACTGGTGGTTTCAATTCCAAGGATAAAGCCACAAACGCATTGTTTGTGCTTTCTAGTTTCCATGAAATCCTTTGTATTTTTCCTTAATATTGAGGTCGAGTTTAGAGGAATTTTCTATACTTTCTGGTGTTTTAGGTAATGACTGTTTGTATATGTCGCTATATATCTCACTTTGATTTTATAGCTATATATCCGACTTGATTTTACAGCAGTGGTTATTTTGGCCGTGCTGAATTTGCTAACTTTTACTCCATTGATGAAGATATAAGCTATTTATTAAAAATATTTTTCATTTGGTTTATAGATTTCAAAATAACAATTTGTTAGGATCAAACTAATAAAACAGGAATTTACATATGTTTAAAGAAGAAGAAAACAAAAAAAAGGAATTTATAGTGATAAGAGTATAATATCCTCTTTGCATAAAGTATTTGCTAGAATAACTATATGTCATGTATCCGTAAACCTTCCTTTAGGAAAGTCTTATTCACCCGATGCATCATCTCTATTATTAAAATAGAAGTACACATATAAAATACTCCAGAATTTTTCAACATATTTACACTCTCATGCCACTGAGACTATTAATAACATTTTGTTTAAAATAATCATGTTTTTTTTGACCTCCCTTAAATAATCCTACATTTTCGGATTATTTATTGTATATTTCCTCCTCTGATTTATGCATTAAAAACGGAAACAACTATATGTATCTCTATTATTAAAATTGAAGTACATATATAAATACCCCTTAATTTTCAGTGTTATTTACAATGGCCTTGCCGTTGAAACTATTAATTAACCTATCTTATAGGATTCTTTGTCTTTTCTGTTTAATTAATGTATATTATTAAAATATAAATACACATATAAAATACCCCATAATTTTTCAACATATTTACACTTTCATGCCACTGAGACTATTAATAACATTTTCTTAAAATAATCATGTTTTTTTTGACCTCCCTTAAATAATCCTACATTTTCCGATTATTTAATGCATATTTCCTCCTCTGATTTATGCATTAAAAACGGAAACAACTATATGTATCTCTATTAATAAAATTGAAGTACATATATAAATTATCCCTTAATTTTCAGTGTTATTTATAATGGCCATGCCTTTGAAACTATTAATTAACCTATCTTATAGGATTCTTTGTCTTTTCTGTTTAATTAATGTATTTCCTCTAACTAAAAAATTATGGAAACAATAATTAATAAGCCTATCTTTTAATATTCTTTGTACTTTCCTATTTTATTATATATATGTGTGTCTGAAAATGATTAATTCCATATATATATTTCGCAATTAAAAATAAATTATATGGTAATTATTTTACTAATTTCATATATACATAATAATTAATTTCATACTAATTAACCTACCTTTTAGGATTTTTTATGATTAATTATCTACTTATCTTTAAATAGTTATTATATTTTTTATTATTTATAAGTAATAACTAAAATAAAAATCACAAAAATAAACATTTATATAATATATAGATTGATATATAAATATGTTATGTTACATATATTTTCATAAAATATTAGTCCAATATAAATTCAGTATAATAAATGTTAAAAAGTAGAAAATATATAGGACCATACATTTTAAATAGTATATACAACAATTTAGTTATACATTTGCATAAAATTTTGATCCATATAAATAAAAATACATTTTTACAGATATACGAGTCATATTATAAACAACTAATTTTTTAAAAATATTTTTTTTTCAATAAACTATTTTTATACATACGACTTTTATAAATTATTTTATAAATCTTACATAGACATTTTAATATGTTATATTTCCATACAAAATAGAAAAATAAATTGATGTTACAAAATTATATGTATTTATCTATTTCATATATTTTATTAACTCAAAATAATTTATTTTGAAACACGTTTTAAATTAACTACATTCATATATATATATATATA